>OZ038512.1:4995043-5016128 GCA_964036315.1 Acanthosepion esculentum | reverse complement strand
AGAAAGGGCCGATGGAGAACATCCTCCGGACATTTTTACGTGAAACACTCTAATTGTCCAGATCATTGTCTTATATTTCAAGCAAACTAGGACGTGAATCATCTTTTTTTTTTTGTGTTCATTAAGCATTTTAAGGACTTCACTTTTGTCCGCATTCATTTCACTACGTGGAATCTAATTGATTCGTTGGCCTGAAAAAATCTTTGTTCTTTGTTTGCATTTTACTTTTTCCATTTTTATTTTATTTCTTTCTCTTTTATTTTATTTGATTTATTTATGTTTTGTCGAATCTTCTCGTCTTCGACTGCAATCAGGAAAAATTGTGTTAATCAGGAAAATGCCCACTCAGCGAAATCCTTGTCATGGCTAATACTATCGCCTTATTGATTTTTTCCCTCCGAATATGCAAAGGAAATGGAATATATCCACGTCTACTGTGAGGTTTTATGATCAATTTCTTACAAGAAAAAAAAATAGGGGTCTCCTATACAAAGGTAAGTGTTTTAAAGAGGTTAAAATTAATGCATTTTCGATGCCCTATACAAAGGATATTTTTTCTGAAGGTGTTAAAATTCAGGGGTCACACTATACGTGAAGTTGGTACATATATATATATATATATATATATATATATATATATATATATATATATATATATACCTAATGAGCCAGACAATCCTACCAAGGTTTCACTTAGCCAGCTGACCCTGATGATCTGACTAAGTGAAGCCTTGGTAGGTTTGTCTGGCTCATTTAGGTTTAACTAGGTTTGCTCTACGTTTGTATCGAGCTCTTTAGTTAGTTGTTTACTCGTATCAGGGTTTTTTCTTTTGGTCTTGAACCTGTATCTGTGCGATTATTTTCGACAAACTTTCATGTTCTTGGCTCTTTCATTTTTAACACCTTTTTTTCCCTTCGGGATTGATTTGGCTATTGTTAAATCAAGAATTCGAAGGTTTTTCGACACGAGTATAGTTACCTATATATATATATATATATATATATATATATATATATATATATTATGTATATATAAATGTATATATTATGTCTTACCGGTAGTACGGCTCGGAGTTTCATGCACAACGCAAACTTCAGGTGCTGTGTAACGACTGACCGTTACATAATTTAAACTTTAATAAAAAAAAAATATCTGTTCAACACAATTTTATTAATCACCAACACTCAGTGTGTGGTATCTTATATTCCTGTATATATTCCTGTATATATATCTGGCTCATTAGGTATATATATATATATATATATATATATATATATATATATATATATATATATATATATATATAATTATTTATTTGAATGTTACAACATAAATATGTTATAAAATCACGACAAAAATAGCCATTTTGTTTCAAAATTTTGTTTGAAACAAAATGGCTACTTTTGTCGTGATTTTATAACATATTTATGTTGTAATATTCAAATAAATAATTATATCTGCTCTACTCTGTATTGAGCACTCTTTAAAGAATTGTAATTGTTGGTTATTGGAATTCACTCCGTATATACCAATCCCAAACTTGGGTATATATATATATATATATATATATATATATATATATATATATATATATATATATATATATATATATATATATATCAAATATGTGGTGCAGTTTATTTTATATTACAATGAATTATTCATACAAAAATTAAATTAGTAATGTTAATGATATAAAATGGCGAAATCCCTTCAAAATTTTAAAGATGCATTAACCTACCAATAACTCGATGAATGTTATGATCCTTGTTTTTTTTTTTTAATTATAAACTGTATTAGGTCTTTCTTAAATATGCAAGTACTTTCGACTGTTCCTCCGGTCATCATCAGGCGTGGAAACTGGTAAAATTCAGGTTACATCCGAGACGAAAAAAATATAATGCAAATCAAAATATGTTTTATTTGAAGTGTGTTATTGATAAAAGATACAAAGTTGTGAAGCGTACAGTCACAACGCTAAGATTGAATCTTTGAAAATTTATGTGAGTGCGTTTTTTACTAATATGGCAAGTTGAGAATTTTTTGTTGTAGAGGTTTACCAGTCAAAGTGGCATGAACTAAATAATTCAATAAGTACAGTAATATCTCAGTTTTTAACCCGAAATTTTATCAAGTGATTAATAGGTTAATGCATCTTTAAAATTTAGTTAATGAAGGGATTTCACCATTTTATATCATTAAATTTACTAATTTACTTTTTGTATGTATGGATGATTCAATGTAACATAAATTGAACTGCACCACATATTTGATTTAAAAGAACTGATCCGACGTGTATGTGTCCAGGAACCAATAAAACTGTCAAACTGACCATGGAAATTCAGAGCAGCATGAATCCATCCAACTCTTATCTCAAATAACAACTTAAAAGAGATTGTTTGACCAACACAAAGACTGACCAAAATATGTATAAAAAAAAACAAACAAAAAAAACAAAACAAATAAAAAGTACAGACAAAAGTTAATTTTCTCCATCAAGACAATCATTCTGTAGTTCACGGCTACCAGCAAGCAGAAAATTATTTTTCTCCTGATGATGGCCATGTTGGCCGAAGCTAATCGAAGAATCTAAATGAAATAATAATAAAAACGAAAGAATATTAATATACAACCCAGTGTGTCTGAAGATTTTAATTTTTTAATACTTTTTATTGTTCAATATATATATATATATTTACCTATATATAAGGTAAAAATGCATTGCTGGTATTTTTCCTATTAAAATGAATTTTCATAATTTTATAGTTTTTGTTTGAGTGGTGGGGGTTCTATTATTTTCCCATAGCCAAGACCCTAACAGATGCTACGGTCTCTCGTCAGGTGGACCTGGGAACAACTACAATTAAGAGGTGGTTCCACACTCCTTAAAACATTCAACCTGCCGATTAGAGGCCTTGCTGCCGGATGTAGTTTATCGTCATACCCAGGATTGATATGAACATACTGAGATAGATAGATAGATAGATAGATAGATAGATAGATAGATAGATAGATAGATTCGTTGGCAAGCAGTTTATGTAGAAACCTTCAAGACCTTCGATCTCCGGATTAGAGGCTTTGCTGCCGGATGCAGTTTATCGTCATACCCAGGACACAGCTTATTCGTCGAGACATGCTTGTGACAAGCTATTTTTCTCAAGATATTGTTTCACAGAACACACAGATTTAAGCTTCAATCTATGTCCTCAAGATGTTTCTGGTTTATTGATTTTATACAAAAAAACTTATGCATAATTTTCTTGAAATAAATATCAAAATATTTGCATAATTTTCATATAAAATACTTTTTAAATACCTATCGCACACACAAATATATTCACTGGTTTTGGTTGTAAAGTGCTTGCTTAATTAAGAATTTTGTTGAAAGAAATAAAGTGATTTATAACAAACGGCACAGCTTCTTGACACGTTTTTGTTTAACGGCACATCAACTCCTTATGGGTCATTTATTGCTATATATTTCTATTGTTGGAAATCCGTTTTTGTTAAATGGTTGATGGTTTGATTTTTAGCGAACAATCAACCTTTATGGGTTATTTAATGCCGAAATCATAATATTTTGAACCTAATTGTATGCTTTCAACTCCAGATAAAATGTATTGTTGGTCATTTTCCTTTGAATATGTATTATTAGCAATTTTACTATAAATAGGTACTATTGATTTTGTTCAGTGGCACATCAACACCTCTATGGGTTATTTCATGCTGAAATCTAATTATTTTGAACACAATTTTATGGCTTCAACTAAATATATTTTGACCGAAATTGTATGCTTTCAACTACAGATTAAATTTATTGTTCGTCATTTTGTTATAAAATTTATTGTTGGTACTTTTACTATAAATATGTATTGTTGGTAATTTTATTATATAAAAATGTATTACTTGTATTTTTTTACTTTTATAGTTGTTTGCTTGTAGCGGTCACTTTTTGCACATAACTGGTACCCTAACAAGTGCTTCCATCCCGGTTCAGGCTGGACCGGGGAGCAACAGTAATTAAAAGGTTGTTCTGCACTCTTCAAAACCTCCAATCACCCGATTGGATACGCTACATCTGCCTTGTTGCCAGATATAGTTTATCGTCATACCCAGTACATTTTTCGATTAAAATCTATTGCTAGATTTTTTTTTACTATTAAATACTAATGGCGGAATGTTTTACTATTAGTATCTATTGCTAGAAACCTTTTACAATAAAAATGCGTTTTTATAATTTCATGGTGTTTCGACCCCAGTCTTGAGTTTTACTATTTGCCTGTAGCAGGGATCCTAACAGGTGCTATTACACCGGTTCAGGTTGGACCTAGAAGCAGCAGCAATTAACAAGTGGTTTTACGCTCCTCAAAAGCTCCCGACCAAAGATCTTGCTGCCAGATGTAGTTCATCGTCACGCCTGAAGAATTCTTGTCACGTCATTTGATTTTTAAAAAATAATCTACCGCGCAGGAAGCCTATGTGGGAAACAGTCCCCCTGTTAGTCTGTACTGCTAGGGGCGACTTTCTTTTCTAGTGATATGTCCGGAAAATATCAAACCATTTAATGTTAGCAAAAAAAAAAATAGCCTATCGAGAGTAATATTCGTCTCGTCTACTTTAGTGTACTCTCTTGGGGATTTGATGTACGTATTTAAGCGTTCTTTCAACTATTCAGCATCGTCTGCAACGTCTTTTTTTTTCTAAATCACCATCAGCTGCTTTGTGTTTTCAAAAATCTCTCACAGGTTCCGATATTAAATATTGAACGTCTCTGAAACATATTATGCCCGATAAAGTAATGCTTTCAAAAACTAAAAGAACACTTTTTTTTAATTAGTTCTGTCATCTTGTGACTCAATTACTCACATTACATGCTCAAAAATGCTGGTCTCAAATAAATGAAAAACAAATTAAATGAACACGAAGTTTTTCTAACAACTCATGAAACAAAAATGTTTCAAGTCAGTTGGAAAATATAATTTAAATAATTTCTGAATTATTTGCCTTTAAATATAAAATAAATGAGTTTGGTTTCATAATTTTACGCCAGTGGAGAAAATAGAATTTCACAACCTATCTAGTTTCCTTGGGCTTACTCCAGACCTGTATTAAAAATGTCTCAGGCCCACTTGTTGTTGTAGAGTTATTTCCTCAGTGGAAACTGTATTTGGACTAAATTCGTCTTAAAAAGGTTCAACGTACAAAAACGTTAGGAACTTGTAATAAATCAGTATTATGCAGAGTAATCGAGTTGTTGTCGCTGACTAATTTTTTTTTTTTCTTTTCAAAAAGTTTACACAATGCCTAAATGCTGTAGAGGAGGTTCACCGAATTGGCCATTCGTGCCCTATTTTATCAAACTGTCTTATCAAGAAAAATATTTCTTTTTCTCAGTTGAGGATACGACAGAATTTTTCGTCACTAAATTGACGTCTTGGCTTGCGAAAAACTTTTCAAAATTTTTTTTTTAAGTGTAAATCCGAGACATTGTCGCCCACGTTATTTGTGGCGAACAAAATTTTTCTTCCTCCGTATGAGTGCAAATCCTCGCTGCCAAATCAGTGCGAATCCTCGTCGCCAAAAGTTGTTGTAGAGTTATTTCCTCAGTGGAAACTGTATTTGGATTAATTCGTCCTAAATAGGTTCAACGTACAAAAACGTTAGGAAATCAGAATTACGCAGAGTAATCGAGTTGTGGTCGCTGACTACTTCTCGTATTCGACTCCTACTGACTCCTAATTACAATAGATTGGAGAGACTATTATCTATAGACTAGGTGTCTTTCACCATAACACTTGTGGACCTAAGCGGCCCCGTTAAGAATCACTTGAGTAAACCAATTTAATTTTTTAGTCGATATGAATCGGATATAAATTGATATAATAAAGTAGTTCTAATGGTTCTAATAAATTGTAAAAATTGTAATAAATTGTAAAAGTTTCAAATAAATTAGTTGGAATGAACTGGTTTCTAATATTAAACTAATAATAAACTAATAAATTAGTTTAATCTAATAAATTGGTACTAATTATTACTAAAATAAATCGGATATAAATTGAAAAAATGCACAACTAGTGTTACATTTGACTGCTATAAATTTGAACTTTTACAAATTATAAAAAAGAACTAAATGCAGCGATATAGTTTCATTAGTTCACAGTTGAATTAGCTAGATGTAACCGCAATTTCTATTCTAACACTTTCTTCTCTCTCAGATTTCGCTTTAAGAACTATCTTCTGGCTCCATGCCTTCCAGCTAAATTTGGTCTTCAAAAATGTAAAAGCAATGTCAATCGCTGTCTATTGTCTTCTTGATTACTCTTCTATTGTTCTCGCTCCTTAATAATGTTTCTCTTTTTTCTTATTCTTTCACACTCAGTAATCCCCTTACGTCTTAGTGGTTTTCTCACCTTGTGTGGGGTGAAATGATTGTTAAAAATATACGAGTTTTTTTTTCGTAGTTTCTTAGATCAAAGTTACCGGTTGCGTATTATACACAAGTTCGTACGAATAATTACAGGCCTTATCAATGTCTGTGTATCCGTCCGCTTCCCATTCTTTCTTTCTTTCTCATGTCGACCCACTTTTATGTTCTGCCTTACTCTCCTTTAATCTGCCTTACTCTCCTGCCTCTTTACTAAAGCCAATCTTCATTCCTACTCGAGTCGTTGCTCTCCGCCTCCCCAGGGACATCTTTCGACGCCTTAGGCGATTCTCGTAATATAATGGCCATTGTAATTATGACTGGCAGTAAAAGGCGGTGTTGTCCGTAGTCTTAATCGGGATAGGAAGAAGCGGCAAGGTGAACTTTTGAATCATGCAGACACTTGGTCAGTTAGCGCTACTAACAATGCTACAATGCCAGTTAGAAAAGTCAGTTACACTTGTAGCCTTAACCATTTCCCCCTGATTTCCCCACACCCTAATTCCACCGGTCTCTTCTACTGATGGTGCCTTGTACTACTCCACAAAGTACACGACCTCTGACATCCTCTATCATTCCAAGAGCCAAATCAGACAAAAAAACTGGATACTTGTGCCATACTATATAGAAATATCTGTAATCGATCATGACCAAGGCATCTCGACTTCACTCACTTTCTCACCGACGTGACGTGGTTTCCCTCTGTCTTTTCTACAAATATTATCATGGCAAATAGCCGACTTCATTCAAATGCTTTTTTCTTTTTGTCTCCATCAGTTTTGTTCCTAGATATTCCACACTGTGATAATAGAAGGTCTGCCAGGAATCGTGAGATGTTGTAAGATTCTCAGCGCAAATTTATTGTGGACGATCTTGCGATCAAGGCATTATCTATTCGTCCGTGTATTGAATATAAAATCCAAAGAAGGATCTGTAATATAATCGATCTTGTCCTGGCATCTTGACTTCACTCACTTTCTCACCGACGTGACGTGGTTTCCCTCTGCTTCTTCTATCAATATTTTCATGGCATCTGCTCTAACGAGCTATTTTCGCTGGTGCTCCGACTACATGGCTTTAAGACTGCTACTAGATTGGGATCTCAGTCCTACTTTTACTCTATCGAATCAACTGCTACGTGTAATGCAAGGAAAGTTGGTTCACTGTGTCGTGCCAGAAAATATTTCTCGTCAGAATTCATCTTGCACATTTATAAAATTATCATTCGTCCTTGCCTTGAATACGGATGCCATATCGGGTCTGGTGCTCCTGCTGTATATATCGAGATTCTTGACAAAATCCAAAGAAGAATCTGTAATATAATCGATCCTGACCTAGCATCTCAACTTCACTCACTTTCTCACCGACGGCGTCCCTCTGTCTTTTTGTCTCCATCAGTTTTGTTCTTAGATATTCCACACAGTGATAATAGAAGATCTGCCAGGTATCGTGAGATGTTGTAAGAGTCTGGGCGCAAATTTATTATGGACGATCTTGTCATCAAAGCACTTTCTATTCTTACGTGTATTAGATATTGCTGACACATCTGGTCTGTGGCTCCTACTACTTATCTCGAGACAAAATCCAAAGAAGAATCTGTAATATAATCGATCCTGACCTGGCATCTCGACTTCAGTCAATTTTTTACCAATGTGTCGTGGCTTCTCTCTGGATTTTCTATCAATATTTTCATGGCGTCTTCTCTAACGAGCTATTTTCACTGGTGCTCCGACTGCATGGCTTTAAGCCTGCTACTAGATTGGGATCTCAGTCCCACTTTTACTATGCAAGGAAAGTTGGTTCACTGTGTCATGCCAGCAAATATTTCTCATCAGAATCCATCTTGCACATTTATAAATCTACCATTCGTCTATGCCTTGAATACCGCTGCCATATTGGGTCTGGTGCGCCTGCTGTATATATCGAGATTCTTGACAAAATCCAAAGAAGGATCTGTAATATAATCGATCCTGACCTGGCATCTCAACTTCACTCACTTTCTCACCGACGTAACATGGCTTCCCTCTGTCTTTTCTACATAATATTTCCATGGCGACTGCTCTGACGAGATTTTTCTCCCCTGATGCCCCGACTACATGAAATTTAAGCAGGTTACTTGATTAGCATCTAAGTCCCACCCTTTTACTGTTTAAATAGCTAAATGCAACCACCACCACTTCTCCAATAAGTTCTTTTTTCTCACTTTCTGCCTGTGGAACTCCCTTCCGTTTACTTGCTTCCCTGATAATTACAATCTTAAAAAATTTAAATACAACGTCAATCGCCATCTTCTGTCTTTTGAATCCCTTTCTTCCTTTGCCCTTCCCACAATCTTCCCTATTCTTAATTTTATCTTTCATTTTCACTCCCTTTTCCCGCCCACTACGTATTCTTGCTTTGCTTGGATTGAAATGATGAAAAAAAATTAAAATACGTCGGCTGGAGCTTCCCAATCCTAACTAAACAGTTTTGGCATTCAAAAGAGTCTACACGGCCTTGTGGGTAATTAATTATTTTCCGCCTTACAACCGCTTCTCTGCTGACCAAAATCATAATCCTCTTGCTACTCTATCGTTATTTCCATTGAAAATGTCCTAACGGGCTACATTGATTAGACCTACCAGTTCAAACATTTAAAGCTAACACCACGCCATGCCACGTACATCGTAAAGAATCATCCCTATTTCCCCCGTATTCCTTTATTAACAAAATAATTAATCACTCACAGTGCTACGTAGACACTTTTGAATATCAAAGTCGGAAAGTAAGGATTGGGCAGCTCCAGTCGACGTATTTTTATTTTTATTTTTATTTTTTTAATTATTTTACCCCAAGAAAGACGTAAATGCCACTAGTACGCATGGGGTTATAGAGAGTGAAAGTGATAGAAAAAAACTGGGTATGGGTGGGGGCGAGGAAAGGATAAAAATTGAACGGTGTTCAGGAGGACAGCAGATGGAAATTGACAGTACATTTAAATTATTGAAGATTATAGTTATCAGGAAAGCTATTAAACGGTTCCACAGGTTGGAAGTGCGAGAAAATAAGTTGTTGTAGTTGGAGTGGCGATTGCATTTAGCTATTTCAACAGTGGGACCTAGATGCCAATCCAGTAGTCCGCTTCAATTCATGTAGTTGGGGTATCAGGTAGAAAAAGCTCGTTAAAACATTTGTCATGAAAATATTTGTAGAAAAGACAGAGAGAAGTCACGTTGCGTCGGTGAGAAAGTGACTGAAGTCGAGATGCCAGGTCAGCATCGATAAAATTGCAGATACTTTTTTTTAATTATGGCATCAGTATTCCGTTTTCGGTCTGATTTGGCTCTTGGAATGATAGAGGATGTCAGGGGTCGAGTACTTTTAAGTGTGGTACAAGGCGTTATTAGTCGGGAGAGAAAGATCAGTGGAATTAGGGTTGGGAAAATGAGGAGGAAAAGCTACAAGTGTAAGTGATTTTTTTTAAAAATCATTTCACCTGAAACAAGACGGGAATGCCACTAGTACGCAGGGTGTTACATGAAATGAAAGTGAGAGAGAGACTGGGAATAGGGAGGATTAAGGAAAGCGCAAAAGATGAAAGGGAATGCCACGAGTACGCAGGGGGGGGTTACAGGGAGTGAAAGTGAAAGAGAAGGCTGAGAATAGGGAGTATAGAGAAAAGGACAGAAAATGAAGGGCCTTCAAGAAGATGATGAATGAGTTTGCATTTAAATTTTTGAAGATTGTGGTTATTACGGAAGCAAAAACAGTGAAATGGAAAGAAAGAAGTGTTGAACTGTTATGTAATATCAGTCCACCAATAAAACAATAGTGGACAATTTCCTCACACGGGAAAAAGACAAATTCTGGACGTGTAGGGGACGTTTTTTTTTTAGAAAAACATCCTTATTATTCACATGTTTTGTTCATGGTATTCTAGCATGTAGTAGAACAGTATCTCTGTTGCCATAAGTTCTCTTCATCTGTGAGAAAATTGTCTGGCATTTACTAGTAAGAGACACAAATGATAGAATATCGTGGAGAGCCATGTCCTGAAGTGATGCGGCACATACAAGCAGAAGTAAGACGTTGGCAAATACATTTAGAAACAAAGAAAAGAGATATTATATCATAGTTCAGCACTGTTCATTGTTTTTAAGTATATTTTACATTACCTTACTTCTGCTTCAATGTGTCGCATCACTTCAGGACATGGCTCTCCACCACTTCCTATCACGTAGCAGTTTTCTCCATTTGCTTAGGCCTCCACTCCTCGCAGGTAGATTTGATTTCTCTTTTACGGCTTATCAACCTTTTGCAGGTTATTTAAAACACGAAATTATTTTTAGATTATTATTTTTTGAGATAATAATTTACTGATAAAAGCCCTACTAATTTACCCATAGCGTTGTCAAGAGAGGAGCCTTTCTGCGGTAGACTGTTTGCTAAACAAGAACATAGGACCCAGTCTGTTTTTACTGTTCAACCCATAGAAGAGGGAGATAGATTCATACCTTTTCCAAGAGTATTTGCGTATAAATGAATATAAAAAACCACACTGGAATTGGAACTCGGCTCTGCGATTTCAAATTCCGAGTCGGTATACTTTACTCCAGCTGCACACCCAAACTTACAGCGGCTGGCATTCACAAGCGATCACCCATCTAGGTACTGACGAGGTTCGACGTTGCTTAATTTCGGTAATCGTACGAGAACTGGTGTTTCATCGTGATATGGCAGTAAGCCACACCACCAGCACATACAGATTTGCAGCACCTGGGCTTCGCAAGCGGTCACCCATCTAGATACTAATCTGGTGCGACATTGCTTAACTTCAATGATCACACAAGAATCGGTGTTTCATCGTGATATGGCAGTATGTCATACCACCCACATATACAGGCTTACAGCACCTGGTCTCCGCAAGCGGTCACCCATCTAGATTCTGACCAGGCTCGACTTTACTTAACCTCGTTTTTTCAATTTTATATGGCCGTAAGCCATACCACCCGCGCATACAAGCTCGCAGCACCCGGTCTCCTCAAACGCTTTCCCATTTAGGCATTGACCAGGCTTGACATTGCTTAACTGTTTTGTAACTGGCGGATTTTGATGTCCTTAATATGTAACTCGCGCATTGGATTGTGCCTTTTTTATTCTTTTTTTTAACCGTTTCACCCCAAACAAAGCAAAAATGCTACTAAGACGCAACTGTTTACTGAGTGTTACAGAATATGAGGAAATATGTTATTATGAAAAGAGAACAAGAAAAGAACAAGAATTAAAAAGACGGAAGTTAACGATTGTCATTGCATTTAAAATTTTGAAGATCAAAGGCAATAAAGCCACTAGGACGCAAGAGGTTACTGAGAGTTAGAGAATATGAGAAAAACTACTATTAAGGAGAGAGGACAATAAAAGAACAAGAATTAAGAAGATAACGATAGCCATTGCATTTAAATGTTTGAAGATCAAAGTTAACTGGGAAACAAAATTCGGAAGAGAGGTCCACAAGGAAGAAGTGCGATAGAAAAAACTGTTAGCATAGAATTTGCGGATACATCTAGCCATTCCAACTATAAATTGGCGAGACCTTACCGCCAATCTAGTACTGCGTTTAAATTCATAAAATCTTGGAAACATAGTGGAAATCTCATCAGAATAATTGCCATGAAAGTATTTAAAGGAAAGGCTCGGCAAAGCTACATTATTGCGGTGACAGAAGCCGAGGTGCCAGGTCAGAACCAATAACATTGCAGATTCTTCTTTGGGTTTTATCAATAATCTCTATAGTAGGACACACCAGAAAATTGCACAGGGAATCTATGCTATGGCGATGGGGAAGTGACAACCATAAATTTCGTCTTACTGCAATTAATATTAAGTCTTTTCTTCTTGCTTTCCTTTTCTTTCAACTAAAATATCAATAAAATAATTGCCAGACTGTAGAATCACGAAATAGGACGTTCTATAAAAAGTGTTATTCCTCTATTTTATCTCAAACAAATTGTTTCTTTGTTTTGTCTTTTGTTTTTGTTTTTTGTCATTATTAATTAACAGCATATGAGTATGTTTTTCGGGATCACTTTATCTTTTCAGAGATATTTGATACAATTTCAATTCACAGTGTGGATATCTCTATAAACGATAGTCGCCTGCCATTTCAAGAGTGAGTTAATGAGAAAACAATTTTCTGATGTACGTCTCATCTAGCAAACCCGAACATAATTAGTCATCACGCTTACCATTCCCTCCTCTTTCTAGATGATTTTCACCAACATCTGGACACTGTCTGTCTAGCATAAGTCCGGCGACAGTCACAAGAGGCAGGCGCTGTCCGACGGGATTCCTCCGGACATTGGTGGACACATGTGCGTTCGAGTGACCATCGCCCGAACCAAGTGCTCCATTTAGTGTGATCGCGACGATAATTAATGGCCTTTGCAAGGCGATAAAAATCACTAAGAAGAGAAAAGTGTCCGGTAGTGCTTTCCTTAGCTTTTAGTAGCCGCACTGGTTTCACTGGTTCTAAGAAAAACTATTTCACCTCACGATGACAATTGAGATGAGACGTAAACCCTGCACCCTTCTCTTTGCTGTGGTTGGTAATTGTAAATACTACTTCTTCTGTGGTTGGTATGGTTTGACGGTGGTTTGTTTTGCGGTAAGAGGCGAAAGAAAGCAATTATGGGACATACGGAACGGGAATCTGGCTTTGAAGACATGCATGAATCGTTAATCATTTCTTATAAGAATGAGAAGGATTTTTATGTGCCTTCTGGACGTGGGCCATGATGGCTCTCCGCGTCTCCAACCCTTTCTAACTATTAATCTATATTCTGCCTTCTATTTAAATAAGCTAGTTAGGCTAACATTTACGGTAAAAGTCTACCATACCACGTACATTATAGCGAATCACCTTCATTAGCGTCTTTGATTTACGGCCATATCACGTTGAAACACCGGTTCCTTTACGATCACTTAAGAAACGTCGAGCATGGTCAATACCTAGATGGGTGACCGCTTAGCATTACCAGGAGCTGTCTGCTTGAATGTGCAGGTGGTGTAATGGATAATGGCTCGGAATTTTAATATGAGATCAGAGTTCCAATTAGACACGGTTTCGTTATATTCACATAAGCTCAAATACCTTTCAGAAAACTATGAATCTATAGTTTCTCATTCAGTTATATGTTATTTAGTAAAACTTATACCACAAAGTCATTATTATCTAAAAAAAAATTCGTAAAATCTAAAAATATTTTCTGGCTTTAAATAACCTGCAAATTGTTAATAAGCCGAAGAAAACGACTCAATATTTTTTTTACAACAGCTGCATTTGTGAACCGACTCCCAAGTGAATGCTTCCCCTATCACAACAATCTTAACCTATTCAAGTGTAGGATTAACCATTATCCTCTCACATATTCCCATAACCTGTACGTCTTATTATGCAGCACTCTATCTTGAATGGCTGCCAGGCCTTATACAGGGTGTGCATCATTGTGTAACAAAAATGGCATTAGTGAGATGTAGATTCCACCCGAACAGATTCATCCCACGAACAGCTGCTTTTTGGAACCGACTCCCAAGAGGATGCTTCCCCGAATACGATAATCTTAACCTATTCAAGTTTAGGGTTAACCGTTATCTTCGCCACATATCTGCATAAGCTGTGCGTTTTACTCTGTAAGAAGATCGCCATAAAAGTGCCATTTTTCAGAATGACTTAGTCATCGTATAATTGGGCTTGTCCCTAATTCGTTAGTTCGCACGACCATTACGCCCTGCCAATACCTCATAAATAATGGACTATTCCGTTTTCATCACGTGGAAAGAGTGGAAAACACACTACTTGGTTTCAATGAATGAACGAAAGAAAGAAATAAAGACAAACAGACATTTTTAACGGATTTTTCAGTGAAATGGAAAAAAGTTATCAATTTCAAATCTTTTCATTTGTACCCCCTTACTTCTTAAAATAACGATCACCCTTCATATTTATGATTGGTATTGTAATATTTTGTTAAATTGTTAGACTCAAATATTTAACTTTGCGATAAGGGATTTTTTTTACGGATAATTTATTATCGTAGAACTCGCCATGAGCTTATTCAAACATTAACTGAAGAATTAAGATTCATCAGAATATTAAAATAGGCAGATCGTCAATTTTTCTCAGGTCTTTCCAGAAAATGAATAATTATCCAAAATATATAACATATGTGACATCTGATTATCTAAGATTTTTAAGACTGTCGACCAATAATAAATCCTGTTAAAACTTCCATTTAACATAATGTCCACTCCCTGTATAATTTAAATATATCCGGCGAGACGGTGTATTCTTGTCTTACGTTCCATTTTATTTTTGTGTACTTACTCAATTTATTTTCTATCCGCATGTAGTCAGATTTTCCCAGCGTCGATCATAAATTAATGTCTATTGTTTATTTTTTTCTCGCTATAAATTATGAAAAAGCGAAAAATGCCTCCAAATGTGAAGCAAAGTATTACGAAGCTTGTCAATTTCGTTGGAAACAAAGGAAAAACATGCTGCACTGTCAGTTAATATTAATCCAGAATCTTCTTTGGGCTTTATCAAGAATCCCTAAATATATAGCAGAAACAACAGACCAGAAAAGGCACAGGGAAGCTATGCTATGGAGATAGGGAAAGTGACAACCAAAAATTTCGTCTTCTTGCAATTAATAGCTAGTCGTTTTTTCTTGCTTTTCTTTTCTTTCAATTGAAATATCAATAAAATAATTGCCAGATTGTAGAATCACAAAATAGGATGTTCTATAAAAAATAGTTATTCCTCTTTTTTTATCTAAAACAATTTGTTTTTTTTTATTGCCATTATTAAATAACATGTTTTTCGGGATCACTTTCTCCTTTTCAAAGACGTTTGATACAATTTCAATTCACAGTGTGTTTTCTTAGATTTCTTGTAGAGATCATCAGGTTTGAATTCAGATGTTCCTTTTATATGGGTAGGTTGGCAACCAATCTATCTATCTATCTATCTATCTATCTCGGTCTGTTCATATCCGTCCTGGGTATGATGATAAACTACATCCGGCAGCAAGGTGTATGATTGGGAGATTGGAGGTTCCACGTAGTTTCCCAACTGACACCTTCACATTTGAATTCAGATGATCCTTCTATATAGACTGGTTGCCAACCTAACTATCTATCTATCTATATATATATATATATATATATATATATATATATATATATATAGATGTATATATATATATATATATATATATATATATATATATATATATATATATATATATATATATATATATATATATATATAAAGAAAAAAATAATACAAAGTAGAAAATTGATATATATATGTCGGTCTGTTCATATCAGTCCTGGGTATGACGATAAGATACATCCGGCAAGGCCTCTAATTGTGAGATTGGAGGTTTGGGGAACGTAGTAGCACCACTTAATTGATGTTGTTCCAGATTCACCCTGACCTGTGTGGTAGCACCTGTTAGGGTGCCAGCTAGGGGAAAATAGTGAATCTCAAAACAAACTATGAAAGTATAAAAACGATATTTTTCCAATAGAAATATCAACAATAAATTCCAAATTAAAATGATCAACAAAATACATTTTATCTGTAGTTAAAGGCATTAAATTGCATTAAAAATATTTTGTTGAGAACATAAAATTGTATTATGATTATTTAGATTTCGGCATTAAATAATCGATTGAGGGTGATATGTCGCTAGACAAAACTAACCAAAAAAACAACATGAAAGTACACATGAAAGAAATTCATTAATCCATATAGAATATTCGATAATTCCTTAAATCAAATAGTATTCTAAAATACAACTCCGACATAAAACACACATATCACTGCCTCATGTCCACACAAACATGTATATGAACAAAAGCATCATCTACCATGTATTCACTTGTGAAAACAGAATAACATATATTGTATTACTTCAAGGCGCTCAAGAAAATTAAATCTCGGCATTAGATGGCCCATAAGTATCTGATAAGTCTTTAAACAAACTTTAAAAAATCTATCTGTTCATATCTATCTATATACCTATCTATCTTATCCTGTACACATTATCTCTCTCTCTCTCTCTCTCTATATATATATATATATATATATATATATATATATATATATATATATATATATATATATATATATATATTATAAATTAATAGATTTAAAATATGGTTTTACCGCTACACAGTGATAACCATGTTTCAGAAATGGAAGCTAAAGCCCCTGAATTTAATTTTGTTATTAAACCAAAGACATTAGTTCCATTTCCTCATCAAGCGAATTTTGGAGTAACTTACTTTTTAAAATTTACGGTTGTTAACGGCACAGGAAAGATTCATAGTTTGAGGGTTTCCAAGGTTACCGATAAATCCATTCATCTAGACAAGGGGTGTTAGAGGGTTCAATTTTTAATTTTCGTTGTATCAGTTAATAGTTACATTTGAAAGCGGGGTTATGTTTAGGGATGGGTAGGGATGTATCTTTTAACAAATTCTGGCATCCGCTAAATTCATGTCATCTTTTCCTTTTTATTTATATATACATATATATATATTAGCTTGTGCATTATCTATCTATCTATCTATCTATCTATCTATCTATCTATTGTGTCTGTTTGAGTTTGTGCGCTACGAAGCCGTTCGCGAAAATTTCTGATCATTCCAGGAAAAAACGAAATTATTTATTCCAGAAGATAGTTTTCATCGCTTCCTTCAAAGTTGTTCTATATTTAAATATGTTATTATTAATTTGTTATGTTGAAATGTTAAATAACAATATGTCGAATTTAATCATTTATTTCGTGAATATGTCTGTAAAGTCATACTAAATTTAATAATGAAATGGAGCATTTATTAAAAGCTTTCGGTGTGAAGGGTTGAATATATATATATATATATATATATATATTCATGAAATAAATTATGACCAAAATGAATCTTTAAGATTTTCTTGTTGATTATTATTATTACATTGAGCTCTCTCTGGATTAATATCCTCCCTACAAGTTATATATATATATATATATATATATATATATATATATATATATATATATATATATATATATATATATATATATATATTATTATTATTATTATTATTATCATTATTATTATTATTATTATTATTATTATTATTATTATTATATTATATATGAATCCAAAGAGAGCTCATTGTAAGAAAAGAGAAAATCATAATAATGAAGATGAAATAGGGATATTAGAAAGCCATGGTAATATTCCATTTCGCGAGATCAAATTGATTTGATCTGGCGAAATATAATATTACATTGATTTCTAAAGTATCCGCTTTTATCATTATATATATATATATATATATATATATATATATATATATATATATATATATATATAAATATAAATATATATATATATATATATATAAATATATATATATATATATAAATATATATATATATATATATATATATATATATATATATATATATATATATATATATATATATTGTGTATGTATCTTAGGTTGTATATTATCTCTCTCTCTTCAGTCTCTGTATATTAGTCTGTTCATATTTACCTATCTATTTATCTATCTATCTATCTATCTCTTTCACAACGGCATATATACAGACAATTTGGTCTCGCGAAATAGAATATTAGCATGGATTTCTAAAGTACTCGCGTTCACCATTATCTATATATCTATATATATATATAGACGATCTGCAACCTTGGTAGGTTTGTCTGGCTCATTAGGTTTGACTATATATATATATATATATATACATATATATATATATATATATATATATATATATATATATATATATATATGTATAATGTATGTATCTTACGTTGTATATTATCTATCTCTCCTTCTATCTATATCAGTCTGTTCATATCTATATATCTATCTATCTATTTCTTTCACACCCGCATATACACAGCCAATTTGATCTCGCGAAATAAAATATTAGCATGGATATCTAAAGTATCCACTTCATCAATATATATATATATATATATATATATATATATATATATATATATATATATATATATATATATATAGTGGATGTATCTTAGGTTTTATATTATCTATCTCTCTATCTGTCTATGTTCATATCTATCCATCTATCTATCTATCTATCTATCTATCTATCTATCTATCTATCTATCTCTTTCACACCCGCACATATACAGAAATGTTTCGTTCCGTTTCTCCCTTTCTTTCTTCTTGTCACTTTCTCAGATTTGTTTATATGTCCGTCGTTCATCTTCCTACCCGTCGGATAAATCTTTTCTTTATCCGCGCCATCCACAAAACAACACCACCAGTAATAATAAGAAAGGGTCAATTTCTTCTTGACCCACCGCTCCAGTCCCCAGGCGATCACGTGATGTCTAGCCCGAGAGAAGAAGAAAAAGAAAAACATCGGGGGAAACCCTTCAGTGAGACACAGTGGAAGGTGCCTACCTGACACTTACGATCAAACGGTTTGGGGGCAGGTGGACAAACGCGTGATACGGGAAAGGTGAATATGCCAGACACGAAGGTGGGAACGTTACAATGGGTAGGAGATCTTGTCATGACTCTCTGTTGTGGATTGAATAAAGCGTGTAATGTTGACGATGAAAAGGGTGAAAAAAAAGAGTGATTTGAAGACGACAAACTAAGAAAAGTCGGGTACCGAGAGTAAATTAGCAAGAAATAGGGGTAGATTAAGAGAGACGGAATTATATAAGTTGAATTAGATACACAAACGACTGAACCTACTTATTAGGAAGGCACACATGAAGAGGTAAAAAGGGAAAGACACTGGCAGAGGGAGAGAGACAGATTTAGAGGTGAGGGAGTGTGTGTTTGTGTCTGTTTCTTTGCGTGTGTGTCTACGTTTGTGTGTGTGTGTGTGTGTCAGGAGTACGAAGTCGTTGGCGAGAATTTCTGATCATTTCAGTAAAAAAAAAAGAAATTATATATTCTAGAACATATTTTTCACCACTTCCCTCGATGTAGTCCTCTTGTAAGTCGACCGACTATCTTACAATGCTGCTGGTCACAGAAAATGCGAGTATAATAGACTCATCTACATGTAAAAACCGGCTAAAATAAGCGAAGCATTAATAATAAAAAAGAGAAAGCCAACACTAAATTATATCAACTATGAACACGGCCAAAATGTAGGGACCATGTTTGGAAAATAAAAAAAACATAACTTTACCATCACTGTAGATATAAATATGTAAAAATTCGTATTCAGTTAAAAATATTTAAAAAATAATCATCGATAATGGTTAACAGAACAACCGAAAACGATATCCACATTTTTGTCCCCCCACCAAAAAAAAAGTCACTTACATGAACAAAAGAAAATTTGAATAAAATGCTTAATAGCAATACTTTGTCAGTCGTCTTTCATGAAAGTTGTATAATGAAGGGATTGCTACCTAAATACCCTATTATATATATATATATATATATATATATATATATATATATATATATATATATATATATATATATATATATATATATATATATATATAATTATTTATTTAAATAATATAACATAAATATGTTATAAAATCACTAGAAAAATAGCCCTTCTGGTGTCTTATCAACTGATGATGTTGAATGTAGAATAAATGGCTTTAAAAGTTTCAAATTAATTAACGATCCTTCGCTAGGGGTAAACGCTGTTACATAAGCTAGAATGACCAATCAAAATACAAGTATATGGTAATTCAAAAAATTTGACAACGAAGCAAATTTATCATAGATATTAAAAGATTATAAAATTTGAAATTAAAATTAAATGTAAAAAATTACCTGTTTAGAAATATAAATATATCTCTATTAAGTTTAAAATTGTAGAATTACCGAAGAGAAAAAAATACTTAAGTATCTAAGTAAATGCTCTGTTTTTATAATAAACAGTATTAAATAACATTTACCGGCCCGAATGTCCGAGAAATTTTCATAGAAAATATTCGGCCTCCGGCAGGATTCGAACCTGTATTCTATATGGAACCGTCATATACCCTGACGTGCCTTTTTAACCGATTCGGCCAGAGAGGATCGTTCCGTTGGAAAGTCGAATTTACTGCTTATAAACATCAATCTTGCATGAATCTTTCACATACATTCATAACTGCTCATGGCGTATCAATGATGAAATCTAAAATTGTACATTACGGAACCTTAGCGTTTTTTACTTCATCGTAAAAAAGTAATTTTCAGATGAACATAACAATTTTGTCTTAGAAAAATGATGAACGTAACAAAATTTTGTCTTTTATATATATATATATATATATATATATATATATATATATATGAAGAAATATAGTCTTAAAATGTGCTATATTTATGGGATAAAGTGCTCAATATCAGAGATAGAGCGTGTGTAAATATAAAAGTGAACATAGAATCGTCAGGCCTGATAATTGCATCTAGCATGAAACAGACTGTCGCCTCTAAGTGTTGACTTATTATGTTCACTTTTATATATATATATATATATATATATATATATATATATATACATTGAAAGCAACACACACATATATATATATACATTGAAAGCAACACATATATATATATATATACATTGAAAGCAACATATATATATATATATATACAT
>OZ038512.1:4935043-4990043 GCA_964036315.1 Acanthosepion esculentum | reverse complement strand
GATTCTGGTGAGCTCAACACAGCGATTGGTTCGGGCGCTGCCAGTCCACAAGAAAATTTTGACCAACTAAAGAGGATTTTTGAAGCCATATGAGATCAGTATCAGAGCATATCTAAAGGCCCACGTTAGCTTCTTCAACCCACTGGCTTAAGATTATATTACTAAATTTGTCTTATTTTAATAGCAAACACTTTTAAAAAAATATCGATTTTGTTGAAAAATTCACTCATTAAATAATGTTGATTCAGCGGTGTTCTCTTGTATTAGGATCCCCTCTGGGATTACGGGGCTCCCTGGGATTAGAGGCCGTGATTCTTAAGCTTCATCAGTTTCATAATAGTTCCGCCACACATATAAATAAAATAGATTATATCTGTAAAAAACAATATGAATGATGACAAAAAGGAAACTTTTCCTTACCAACGCGTTTCGTCCCCTTAAAGACTTTATCAAGATAAATGTAAGGATTTTATTTAGCAACATATATTTATAAATAGCGTTAAAGTGGAAGAAACATATCGTTAAGTTTTTAAAATTATTTCAAACGCTCTAAAATAGTCTTAAAGCTGTGTAAGGAAAGGTAAACTATGGAGGACGCTAAGTGATGTAATTTAATGCCTAATAAACGAAAGTTAATGTTGTTATTGCTGATGTTTAATTTTGTTTTCTTATTTGTTTATATTTATTTTATGTAATTATTCTTCTTCCATTTTCATTGTATTCAAGAATGTCAAGTATTTTAAAAGAGAAAATGACTTACTTAGATGGTTCCTGAGACTGTAACTATCAATTATTGCCAAAATGTTAACTTGCGTCTTTGATTTTTTTTCAGATATCTCCTTTGTTAAAAGAAATACTTCCTTCCAAAGCCAACATACATAACAATGAAAATGATTGAGAGAATATTTAAATGAAAACGGTTAACTGGAGACCTATTATAAAACTAATTAAATATATAAGTAATTTATTAAATTAAGATAAAATAAAGAAGAAGAAGAAGAAGAAGAAGAAGAAGAAGAAGAAGAAGAAGAAGAAGAAGAAGAAGAAGAAGAAGAAGAAGAAGCGTAAATAAATAAAAGGTAGACACACATGAGAAAGACGAAGAAGAGGAGGAAAAAGAAGAAGAAAAAGAAGACGGAGAAGAAGAAGAAGAAAAAGAATGTTAAATAAATAAAAAAAAGTAGCCATAATAGGTATAATAAAGAAAGAAAAGAAGAAGAAGAAGAAGAAGAAGAAGAAGAAGAAGAAGAAGAAGAAGAAGAAGAAGAAGAAGAAGAAGAAGAAGAAGAAGAAGAAGAAGAACCGGACGAAAGGTAAACCTATTTACTTCTACAGTGGAGCAAACAAATAAAAGATAAATAAATAGTAAACATTCCAGCGTTTAGGTACCTTAGACCTTAGAAATATGGTGTTAAAGTAGAATTTAGAAGGAACCAGAAACCAATCCTAAAGAGAAAATAAGAGATAAACCTATTCTCGATTTCATAAAACTGGGTAGGAGTGTGAACCGGTCGAATTGTGAATCTATTTACTCCTATTGTGGAAAAAATAAATAGCCAAAAATTCAGTGTTTAGGCGGAGACGTTAGAAGTATAAAGTTGAAGCAGATTTGAGAAGGAACTTGGAAAACCCGTCCCAAACAGGAAACAAGGGATAAATCTCTACTCATGTTCAAAAGAGCGGAGTGGAGTGTCAACCAGGTCTTAGCTGTGATGGTTCGAACTGGGGAAACTACGGAATATAGCTCATCTAAAGATTTTCTATAGAAATAGAGACAGAGTAGCGAGAGGCTTGCAACATTTCGTCTGCGGGGAAAAGGGTTGTAGGGTGGGAAACAATTCATCACCCACAAGGTAAAGGTGATAGTCAAAAAACTAAATAACCAACAGATAATTACAATACAAAAATGCTGAAATTAAATAGATAAGAGAGACTGGAAAGCAAGGGTCTATTAATTGTTAGAGAATATGAAAAAAAACACTGGGTCATGTTGTCTTCAAGGACACATGGTCCTGGAGATAAAGATATTAGTTAGATCCAGTGACCAGACGCAAAGAGTTGTGAGTTCAATACTAGGCCACAGCAGTGGTGAACCAAAAACTTGGAGAGTTGAGTTAAAGGGAAATGACATTCGGAAGAGGCGTGACACGTGGAACTAGAATAATTTGGACGAAATAAAGAGTTTGATTCAAAATTCCAATCACCTGAAGAAGGTCGGAGCGTACAACGCCCGAAAACTTGTGAATATGGCAATGAAGATGAGGATAACAGTCCAAATTATGTAAATAATGCAAGTAATCATAATACCTGAGCTCAGAGATATAGACGAATAAAAAACACTATTAAGGAAAGGGAACAAAAAAAAAACAAGAATTAAGAAATCGGAAAATAACGATTGAGATATATTTAAATTTTTGAAGATCAAAATTTACTGGAATTTAAGGCTGGAATAGGGCAGTGCTTCAGGACCAACGAGAAACTTAAGGATAAGAATTAAAAGGCATGGAAACAATCAAAGTGAAATATTGAAAACTATGGTAAATACAGTAGCAAAATTGGAAAGAGCAAATCAGCAAAGCAAAGAAGTTAGAAGCAAATGGCCAATCAGATAAAAAGAAAAATTACAATATAAATTGGAGATGTATGAGAGGAACCTTCAACGTCCTGTGTTGTCCAGTGATGAATGTTGATTGTTTTCTTTATAATTATTGGGTGTACCTTATCCCCACGCCGAAATGTGGTTGGTAATTAGTTTTCGCATTGGAAGCGGAAAAGAAATGGCGCTATTGTTTGACTTGCTTGTTATTCTGAAACAAAATGAGCAGAAGGGAGAAAGAAGGCAACGCAGGAAGAAGAAAGAAAAGAGAAGCAAAAGAAACAATAAAGAAGACGTAAGAAGGAAAGAGGAAATAAGACGTTGTAGAAGAAAGAAAGGAGACGGAAGGGAAGAAGAAAAAAATGAATGGACGTAATGCAAGGAAGAAAAGATGGAGGGAAGAAATTAAGGAAGTTAGACACGTACAAAGCTAAGAAATTCAAAATAATGAATAACGGGGCGTGCCGGAGGAGAGGGTGAGTTAGGAATGAGTAAGAGCGGGAAGGAAACGAAAACTTAGAAAGTAGAATGAAGCGATAGACGAACGTAATGTATAATGAAAGAAAGAAAGAATGACAGAAAGAAAGAAAGAAAAAGAAGACAGTGCTTGAAACGACAAAGGAAACAAATTATAAAAGAAATAAAGGAAAATTATAGGGGCTTAAACGAAAAAAAAGAAACAAAGAATGAATGAACGAAAGACAGATAGGGGTGCAAA
Source organism: Acanthosepion esculentum (assembly GCA_964036315.1). NCBI lineage: Eukaryota > Metazoa > Mollusca > Cephalopoda > Sepiida > Sepiidae > Acanthosepion > Acanthosepion esculentum. The sequence goes on along the minus strand of OZ038512.1, from coordinate 4,986,729 downwards.
AAAAAGAAAGAAAGAATGAATGAATTACAGAAAGAAAAAAGATGTGATTTCAAAAGAAAGAAACAAATAAACAAAGAATGAATGAACGAAAGAAAGAATATGATGTTGAAAATAAAGAACGAAAGAAAGAAAGACAGTGCTTGAAACGAAAAAGGAAACAAATAATAAACGAAAGAAAGAAAAATTATAGGGGCTTAAACGAAAAAAAGAAAGAATGAATGAATGAACGAAAGACAGAAAATTATAGGGACGCAAAAGAAAGAAAGAAAGAAAGAATGAATGAATGAATGAATGAATGACAGAAAGAAAGAAGAAAATACGATTTCAAAAGAAAGAAACAAATAAACAAAGAATGAATGAACGAAAGAATATGATGTTGAAAAGAAAGAAAGAAAGAAAGAAAGAAAGAAAGAAAGAAAAAGAAGACAGTGCTTGAAACGAAAAAGGAAACAAATAATAAACGAAAGAAAGAATGAAAGAAAGAGAGAAACAGATATTGAATGAAAAAGAGAAAGAAAAATAATAGGGTTCAAAAGAAAGAAATAATAAAAAGAAGAGGAAAGGAAAAGATAGGGGTTCGAAATAAATAAAGGAAAAACACAAAGAGATGTTTTAGGATTCAAATCAAGAAACAAAAGCAAAGAACCTTAAATAAAAGTGAGAAGAATAAGAGCGGTTAAAAAAAGAAAGTAAAACTGAATGCAAGATGTGATAGGTTCAAAGAAAGAAAGAAAGAATGAATGAATGAAAGAAAGAAAGAAAGAATGAAAGAAATAAAGAAAGAAAGAAAGAGAGAATGAAAGAAAGAAAGAAAGAATGAATGAATGAAAGAAAGAAAGAATGAATGAATGAAAGAAAGAATGAAAGAAAGAAAGAAAGAAAGAATGAATGAATGAAAGAAAGAAAGAAAGAATGAAAGAAAGAAAGAATGAATGAATGAAAGAAAGAAAGAAAGAAAGAAAGAAAAAAGAAAAAGAAAGAAAGAAAGAATGAAAATAAAAAGACACGGTTTAAAAGAAAAAAGATAATAAACAACATGCGATGGCTATATTGTCGCCATTTCATATATTAATTTCGCGCATGCGCGTTATCTGCTTTTGATTTCGTCGACTACACAGTATAGCAGGGTCAGTTGTGCACCATCTGTGAGAAACAGTGCCCCATGACGCAATTCACTCCGCAACGAATTTTGAAACGGTGTTCTGTACTGCTTGGCATTCGCACCGGAAGCTCCAATACGAACATTTCGGTGTTTTTGGGTGTCAATCTGACGACAGTGCAGAGGATTCGGAAGGAGTTGGATGAGTCTAATTATGATTACAAAGGTGTCTGGAGTAATCATTAGTGTGCTGACGTTATGCTACCATTCATCTTCACACAGGGACTGACACTCAACATGGAAGACTCCACCAAGTGTATGGAGGAGATAGTACTACCCTGGGTCAAGAGGGCGGTTGCTGGAAGACCCTAAATCTGGCAACAGGATTCTGCACTAAGCCACACAAGCAGGAGAACAATTTCTGCGACCATATCACCCCCTTAAATCTGGCCACATAACTCCCCACACTGCAAACCCGTTGTTTATGGGACGCAGTCGAACGAGAGGCCAGCAAATCTCCTTGTAGCACCAAACATGAACTGAAAGCAAAAGAATCATGGCACCATTCACCAACTTAAACAAGGAGACAGTCCAGAAGAGTTGCAGGAGATTCAGAGGTCGTCTGGAGGCCGCGGTTGAATTCAATGGCGATTTCATTGGATAAATTTACTATTTCGTATTTCAAGATATTATTGTGTAATGTTGGTAAATATGTCTGTTAAAATGAGATGCCAGCGTCATTTTCATTTTGGCGCCATTTAGACGACAATATATCCATCGCACCCTGTATATCTGTTAAAATGAGATGCCAGCGTCATTTTCATTTTGGCTTCATTTAGACGACAGTATATCCATCGCTCCCTGTATATCTGTTAAAATGAGATGTCAGCGTTATTTCCATTTTGGCTTCATTTAGACGACAATATAGCCATCGCACCCTGTATATCTGTTAAAATGAGATGCCAGCGTCATTTTCATTTTGGCGCCATTTAGACGATAATATATCCATCGCACCCTGTATATCTGTTAAAATGAGATGTCAGCGTTATTTCCATTTTGGCTTCATTTAGACGACAATATATCCATCGCACCCTGTATATCTGTTAAAATGAGATGTCAGCGTTATTTTCATTTTTGCATCATTTAGACGACAATATAGCCATCGCACCCTGTATATCTGTTAAAATGAGATGCCAGCGTTATTTCCATTTTGGCTTCATTTAGACGACAATATAGCCATCGCACCCTGTATATCTGTTAAAATGAGATGCCAGCGTTATTTTCATTTTTGCATCATTTAGACGACAATATAGCCATCGCACCCTGTATATCTGTTAAAATGAGATGCCAGCGTTATTTCCATTTTGGCTTCATTTAGACGACAATATAGCCATCGCACCCTGTATATCTGTTAAAATGAGATGCCAGCGTTATTTTCATTTTTGCATCATTTAGACGACAATATAGCCATCGCACCCTGTATATCTGTTAAAATGAGATGCCAGCGTTATTTCCATTTTGGCTTCATTTAGACGACAATATAGCCATCGCACCCTGTATATCTGTTAAAATGAGATGTCAGCGTTATTTCCATTTTGGCTTCATTTAGACGACAATTTATTCATCGCACCCTGTATATCTGTTAAAATGAGATGCCAGCGTTATTTCCATTTTGGCTTCATTTAGACGACAATATAGCCATCGCACCTTGTATATCTGTTAAAATGAGATGTCAGCGTTATTTCCATTTTGGCTTCATTTAGACGACAATAAATCCATCGCACCCTGTATATCTGTTAAAATGAGATGTCAGCGTTATTTCCATTTTGGCTTCATTTAGACGACAATATATCCATCGCACCCTGTATATCTGTTAAAATGAGATGCCAGCGTTATTTCCATTTTGGCTTCATTTAGACGACAATATAGCCATCGCACCCTGTATATCTGTTAAAATGAGATGTCAGCGTTATTTCCATTTTGGCTTCATTTAGACGACAATATAGCCATCGCACCCTGTATATCTGTTAAAATGAGATGTCAGCGTTATTTCCATTTTGGCTTCATTTAGACGACAATAAATCCATCGCACCCTGTATATCTGTTAAAATGAGATGCCAGCGTTATTTCCATTTTGGCTTCATTTAGACGACAATATAGCCATCGCACCCTGTATATCTGTTAAAATGAGATGTCAGCGTTATTTTCATTTTTGCATCATTTAGACAATATATCCATCGCACCCTGTATATCTGTTAAAATGAGATGCCAGCGTTATTTCCATTTTGGCTTCATTTAGACGACAATATAGCCATCGCACCCTGTATATCTGTTAAAATGAGATGTCAGCGTTATTTTCATTTTTGCATCATTTAGACAATATAGCCATCGCACCCTGTATATCTGTTAAAATGAGATGCCAGCGTTATTTCCATTTTGGCTTCATTTAGACGACAATATAGCCATCGCACCCTGTATATCTGTTAAAATGAGATGCCAGCGTCATTTCCATTTTGCCTTCATTTAGACGACAATATAGCCATCGCACCCTGTATATCTGTTAAAATGAGATGCCAGCGTCATTTCCATTTTGGCTTCATTTAGACGACAATATAGCCATCGCACCCTGTATATCTGTTAAAATGAGATGCCAGCGTCATTTCCATTTTGGCTTCATTTAGACGACAATATAGCCATCGCACCCTGTATATCTGTTAAAATGAGATGCCAGCGTCATTTCCATTTTGGCTTCATTTAGACGACAATATAGCCATCGCACCCTGTATATCTGTTAAAATGAGATGCCAGCGTTATTTCCATTTTGGCTTCATTTAGACGACAATATAGCCATCGCACCCTGTATATCTGTTAAAATGAGATGCCAGCGTTATTTCCATTTTGGCTTCATTTAGACGACAATATAGCCATCGCACCCTGTATATCTGTTAAAATGAGATGCCAGCGTCATTTCCATTTTGGCTTCATTTAGACGACAATATAGCCATCGCACCCTGTATATCTGTTAAAATGAGATGCCAGCGTTATTTCCATTTTGGCTTCATTTAGACGACAATATAGCCATCGCACCCTGTATATCTGTTAAAATGAGATGTCAGCGTTATTTCCATTTTGGCTTCATTTAGACGACAATATAGCCATCGCACCCTGTATATCTGTTAAAATGAGATGCCAGCGTTATTTCCATTTTGGCTTCATTTAGACGACAATATATCCATCGCACCCTGTATATCTGTTAAAATGAGATGTCAGCGTTATTTTCATTTTTGCATCATTTAGACGACAATATAGCCATCGCACCCTGTATATCTGTTAAAATGAGATGCCAGCGTTATTTTTATTTTGGCGCCATTTAGGCGACATTTTATCCATCGCACACTGTATATCTGTTAAAATGAGATGCCAGCGTTATTTGCATTTTGGCTTCATTTAGACGACAATATAGCCATCGCACCCTGTATATCTGTTAAAATGAGATGTCAGCGTTATTTTCATTTTTGCATCATTTAGACGACAATATAGCCATCGCACCCTGTATATCTGTTAAAATGAGATGCCAGTGTCATTTTCATTTTGGCGCCATTTAGACGACAATTTATCCATCGCACACTGTATCTAAGCAACGACGAAACAAGTAGGGAAGAGTAAGTAACGAAAGAAGGAAGCTGACGAAGAAAAGAGGTGCAGAATGAGAGACGAACGTAAAGTCAAACGGGGCGTGGGGAGAGAGCGGGGAGCGGGAGGGAGGAATAGATGACTATGGAATAATAAGATATAATGGTGGGGATGACGGAGACGAAGTAAAAATCTAAGTAAACATGCGTCGTAGCAATTAAAATAAGAATAAGACATGAAGTAAGAAAGAAAGAAAAATGAAAAAGAAAGAAAACAGAAAGAAAGAAAGAAAGAAAAGAAACAGAAAGAAAGAAAAAGAGAAAGAAAAGGAAAGAAAACAGAAAGAAAGAAAACATGAAAAAAGAAAGAAAAATGAAAAAGAAAGAAAAAAGAAAGAAAGAAAGAAAGAAAACATGAAAAAGAAAGAAAGAAAGAAAGAAAAAGAGAAAGAAAACAGAAAGAAAACAGAAAGAAAGAAAACATGAAAAAAGAAAGAAAAATAAAAAAGAAAGAAAAATTGAAAATAGAAAGAAAAGGAAAAAACAGGAAGAAATAAAATGGCAATTTGTATAATTTTTACAACATTCGAAAGAAAAATACATTGTGCATAAAGCCTGCACAATAAAACTAATTGATATCGCTTCATTAGAAATGATATTTTGAGATGAATAACACTTTAACCATCGATCTTAAACTTATTTTCACCAATGTCTATATTTACTAGTGAACATAGATGCTCCATTGAATTTAGTTGTTAAATACGACGGTCATTCAATAAATAAGGTGAATGTTTCGGTATACGGAGTTCTAAGACAGATAGAAGCTTACATTTTTTTTCAACGTAGTCTCCCAGCACTGTCACACACTTTTCCCATCTGTGCACAAGCTTCCGTATTCCCTCAGCGTAAAAATCTTTGGACTGATGTCTCAGCCAGTCACTCACAACATTTTGACTTCATCGTCACTTTTAAACTTCCTGCCTCTCGTGAACGCTTTCAAGGGGCCAAACAGGTGGACGTCTGAAGGAGCAAGGTCGGGGCTGTAAGGGGGATGAGGGAGCAGTTTGGGCTGCTGTGTGAGACCTTCCGTAGTCATGATGCAAGATGACTCCTTCTGACTGAATACCCCTGCGTTTGTCCCAACAGATAAGCTCAAAGTTCTTGCAATGTCATCCACTGTCACCCTTCTGTTAGACTGAATGAGGTCATTGACTGATTCAATCACCTCAGGAGACCTCACTTCTGTAGGCCTCCCGGGCCTTTCTTCATCCTCAACACTGCTCTGTCCTTCTTTAAACAATTTACCCCACTTGTAGACATTTTTTTGGCTGAAACATGTGGCACCATACACAGTTGACATTCTCCTATGAATTTCAACTGGTTTGCACACTTCAGCAACCAAAAACTTGATAACTGACCGCTGTTCAATCCTGGAGCATGCTTCTAGGTCGGCCATGTTTGTTAATCGCCAAAACTTTCAAAGTTTTTTTTAATCTGCAAAAGAAATTAAATACATGTGAAAAAGAAGTAAAACAAAAAAAAAATACAAAAGACTAAGCTTCTATCTGTATTAGAAGTTCTTATACCCAAACATTCAACTTATTTATTGAATGACCCTCGTATTTTCGTAGTGAAGTATATTACTGTTGTGAACAAGTATTTTCCTCTATTGTGAAGGTAGACAGGAATGTGTTTTAAAATGTTAATTTTTTATAGTTCACGGACATTAGAATGTTCATCAGAATGAAGATGTTTTCTTACTCCTGAGTTAAAATAACAAAATTAAAAGAAATATATAAACTAAATTTGTTTACAGTTTAATGTTTGTCATCTGGGTCACATTGTAAGCAAAATGCTGATAGCACAGGGTGCTTCCCTTTGCCTTTTCTATAAATATTTTCATGGTTGTGGAACCTAGACTTCAGGAATTTAAACGCAGTACTAGATTGGCGTCGAGAACTCATCAATTTCTATAAATTTAGAATGTCACAACCGAAGATTGGTGTAATTCTACTGAGGAAATCGAGAAAATAACTTTCGGTGGCGCTTAACCAAAACTTGTAAAAATGAAAAAAAAACCTTTTCGCTGGTCAAATACACCCGACGTACATTTGTGTTTTTGTCGGTTCAATCGGGTAGATTGGATAAACGTGATAGTGACGTACAAGGACGAATTATTTAATTACAGAATCAACATTACATAATAATTTGAAATTTCAGATAAATCTATCTAACTTAACCAAAACTTGTATAAATGAAAAAAAAAACATTTGGCTGGTCAAATACACCCGATGTACATCTGTGTTTTTGTCGGTTCAATCGGGCAGATTGGGTAAACGTAATAGTGACTTACAAGGACGAATTATTTAATAACAGAATCAACATTACATAATAATTTGAAATTTCAGATAAATCCATCTAACTCAAAGTTTTTTTAATCTGCAAAAGAAATTAAATCCATGTGAAAAAGAAGTAAAACAAAAAAAAGAAAAAAGAAGTAAGCTTCTATCTGTATTAGAAGTCCTTATACCGAAAAATTCACCTTATTTATTGAATGAACCTCGTATATATATATATATATATATATATATATATATATATATATATATATATACATATATATATATATATATATATCTGTATGTATATATATATATAAATATTATATATATATATATATATATATATATATATATATATATATATATATATATATATATATATATAACCGTCGTACAATGTTATTTTCATTAGTTTTACTTCAAAATATAGGAGCTATTTTTACTATTTTTATAATAAAATTACTTAATTATTATTAAAAAACTAAATAACCATCTTTTGTTTACCAAATGGTTATAGAGGTCCACCCAAAAGAAATAAGAGTAAAAGTGGTCCATGTGTTAAAAGAAATGGTTGAGGACCAGTGGAGTGGGCGCTCCGTTTATTCTTTAAACACTTTTTCGTCTAGCCTCTCTATATATAATTTTCTCTTTAATGACATTTCCTCATTCATATATATATATATATATATATATATATATATATATATATATATATATATATGTGCGTGTGTGTGTGTGTGTGTGTGTTGTGTATATGTTGTCTGTGCGTGTGCGTGCATACGTATGCGTGTGTATCAATTAATTCAGCATTAAAATTTTTTAAGTTGTAGAAAAATATGCAATTTTTATATCATTTAGAAGAGAAATAAATTTTTCATAAAGCGGACACAATAAAATTAATTTATATTGTTTTATGAAATGAATAAAACTTTAAACGTCGGTCTTAAACTTATTTTTGCCAATATATATATATCATCGACTCTCCCGTCGAATTCGACGAATGAGAGTCAAGGTCAAGTTCCTAGAAACTGAAAGCCCGACGCCAACACATGAGATTTGATTATAGTGGTGAAGGTTTCGTGCAGGACCATCCACACTTTTTGAAGGGACGAATACAGAGACCTGGTGCACTGAGTGCCACAAGCTCCCCAAACGACCCTCCGCAGGTTTTGAATTCAGAGTTGTCCTTCTTCTAGACCAGGTGCCATCCAAGGCTATAGAACCCAGTCTGTCCTGCTATTTACCCATAGTTGGAGGGAGAAGAAGAGGATTGACACCTTTCCCAAGGGTATTAGCACGGAAGTGAATGTAATGGAATCGACTGTAATTCGAACTCGGCTCTCCGCGTCCTCAATCCAAGCCGTTATCCATTACTCCAACGTATACATACATATATACATACATGCATACATACATACATGTGTGTGTATGTGTGTGTGCATGTGTATATATATACATGTGTGTGTATGTGTGTGTGCATGTGTATATATATATATATATATATATATATATATATATATATATATATATATATATATATATATATATATATATATATATATATATATATATATATATATATATATATATATATATATATATATATAAAAATTTTAATGCTGGATTAATTGATACACACGCATACGTACGCACGCACACGCACAGACAACATATACACAACACACACACACACCTATATATATATATATATATATATATATATATATATATATATATTTGTATATATATATATTTGTATATATATATATATATATATTTCATCCTCATTTGGTGCTCCAAATTTGCGGCCTTATGCCACATGTAAGCTACGATTGGTAGATCACTAGAAATAAGAGACGGAAAAGAAAAGAAAAGGAAGAATGCCAGACATAAAATAAGAAAGAAAGTAAGAAAAGGAAAGAAAAAAAAGGAAAAGTTCCTTCATGAAAAACAAATCTCATTGAGGAAAAGTCTTTGGAATCGGTTGTGAATGCCAAAGACAAGGCAAACTGTGTCATACATGTGTTTTATTGACTTGTCAAGTGTGATGACGTTTCTAATTTGTGTCGCAAATGCTTGCACGTTTCCTATGGGGGAAATTCTATAAAGTCGATGTCTGTGTACTAAGACAGAAATATGAACTGCCCTTTTGGTACACACACACACGCACATCTATCTATCTATCTATCTATCTATCTGTACTTGTTCGTATCTATCTATCTATCGATCGATCTATCTATCTATCTATCTATCTATCTATCTATCTATCTATCTATCTATCTATCCCAGTCTGTTCATGTATATCTATCTATTTATTTATCCCTTTCACTAATTCTCTCTCTCTCTCTTTCTCTCTCTATTTCGTTCTCTCCTCCCCTCTCTCTCTCTCCAGAAATTCGTAATTTACAAAAGCTCTTCAATTTTACATGGCATGAAGCGCTTTTTCTGTTCGGTGCGCAGTCATGGCAGAATTATTAAGATATGCTTATTTCAATTAATATATATATATATATATATATATATATATATATATATATATATATATGAAGAAATATAGTCTTAAATTGTGCTATATTTATGGGATAAATTGCTCTATATCAGAGATAGAGGGTGTGTAAATATAAAAGTGAACATAGAAGTCAACACTTAGAGGCGACAGGCTGTTTCATGATAGATGCAATCATCAGGACAGCATGAAACAGACTGTCGTATCTAAGTGTTGACTTCTATGTTCACTTTTATATTTATATATATATATATATATATATATATATATATATATATATATATATATATATATATATATATATATATGTATGTATCCCGGTTCCTCTCTGTTCATAGGCAGAGAGTTCGACCGACTTGCTGAAACAAGTCGCGTCAAGGCTGTCGGCGGTGGATAGCTCTCTTGAGGGGCATAATCTCCCCGTATATATATTAATGGGACTAGTACATTTAGTGCATAAGGTAGGTCTCATAACATATATATATATATATATATATATATATATATATATATATATATATATAGTTTTAAGATGTGCTATATTTATGGGATAAAGTGCTCAATAACAGAGATAAAGCGTATGTAAATATAAAAAGGCTGTTTCATGGAGTTGGCCTGACGATTGCCTCTTGCATGAAACAGCTTGTCGCCTCTGAGTGTTGATTTCAATGTTTACGCTTATATATATATATATATATATATATATATATATATATATATATATATTACTTTAAACCTTATAACAGTTTGCCTTGCTATCCCTCTTTTGTTATATTCTCAAATAATAATAACCGGCTTCAAATGAGAAGACTCACTGACATCTTGCTATGTCGGACTGTCTCCTTGGCCAAAACTTTTAGCGGAATGCTGTGTCTCAAAAAGTGGTTTCTTTAATGAAGAAAGGATACAGTTTTAATTCCTGTCAAAGGCCTGGTTTCTCTGATGCTAATGTGTTACGCCCAAATCTATTTCTCGGCTGCTGTTCATTCAGGGAGAGCATTGTGAGGACGAGGAATTTTTTTTTTTTAAGCGTATCACCCCAAGTAAGGCCGGAGGCCACTAGCACGCAAGGGGTTACAGAAGGTTTGGAGGAAGAGCAGATAGGAGTGATAAAGGAGATGTGGAGAAAGACAGTGGATCGATCAAGTCAAGGGGGTTACAGAAGATTTGGAGCGAGAGCAGATAGGAATGAAAGGTGAAAGGATGTGGAGAAGGGAAGTGGATAGATCAAGGCAACTGGAGATGTCGATTGACGTTACACTTAAATAGTTGGAGATTGTATTTGTCAGGGAAACTGGAATAAGGAAGGCGAGATGTGCGAGACATGAAGCTATTGGAGTAGAAGATACGTCTACATCTAACAGTTTCAACGGTGAAGGGGTGGGAACGGGATGCCAGCCTCGTAGGACGTTTAAATTCATGAGGCCTAGGGACCAGCGAAAGCAGCTCCTCGGAGCAATTACCGTGAAAGTATTTGTAAAAATGGCAGAGCGAGGCAACGTCGCGTCTGTGAGAGAGCGACTGCAGAGGAGATGACAGATCAGGGCCAATTACATTGCATATCCGTCTCTGGATCTTATCAAGAACCCTGAGGCAAACAGCAGGGGCTCCAGACCATATATGGCAGCAATACTCCATGCAAGGGCGAATGGTCGATTTATAGATTGTGTAGTTCATTTCAATTGAACACTTGGAGAAGGAGTTACATGTAGTTAGAGTAACCAGAGGTATACATAACTAGTAAACTACATCCGGTAGCAAGGTCAAAGGTCTGGAGGTTTTGAGGAACGTTTGAATCATTTTTTAATTGCTGCCGTCCCCAGGTCTCCCCATGACCCGGGGTGTTAGCACCTGTTCGGATCCCAGCTATGAGCAAATAGTTAACCCCCAAAATGGACTAAAATCTCTAACAAAAAGTATATGAAATGTTATAATAAATCTATCGGCAATACATTTTCAGTAGAATTGTAGAAAAATGACGAGTAATACAATACAGTCTTCAAGGACACATGACCCAGTCTATAAAGGCGTTGGTTAGATCCATTGATTAGACCAAGGGGTTGTGGGTTCAAATCTTGGAGAATTGAGTTAAAGAGAAATAACTGAGACATCCGGAAGAGGCATGGCACGTGGAACTAGAACAATCTACCCCCCCAGTGGACGAAATAAAGGATTCGGTTTGAAATTCCAGTTACCTGAAGAAAGCCGGGGGGGGGGCGTACAACGGCCGAAATGTTGTGAATATGGCAATGAAGATGAGGATAAACGTTTGAATAATGTAAATAATATATGTAATACATTTCTGTAAGAACAAAAAATTATAAGCGGCAATAGATTTTTGTCTAAGAAATTACTAATGTACCCCAAAAAATTAAATTTCGGCATTAAATGGCCCATAAGGATGTTGATATATCGTTGAACACACAAACATGCCGAGGAATTAGCAATGGGAGTTTTGAGAACAGTAAACATTTCTGAATTGCTTTGTTTTGGTTTGTTTTACGGCATATCAACCTCAATGGGTTATTTAATGCCGACAAATTTTTTTTATTGTTAATAATATTTTTTCCAAAAATGTATTACTGGTAATATTTTTTTCTTCAAAAATATGTTGTGAGTAATATTTTTTTCAAAAAATATATCGCTGGTAATAATGTATTGCTGGCAATAATTTTTTATAAAAAAGTATTACTGGTATTAAAACCTATTTTCATACTTACATAGTGTTTTGACCCTAGTTTAGGGGTTAACTATTAGAACACAGCTGGGACCCTAACAGGTGCTACCACCTCGGGTAAGGTTGGACCTGGGAACACCAGCAACAAAGAGGTGATTCCACGCTCCTCAAAACCTCCTGATCAGAAGTCTTGCTATCGGACATAGTTTATAGTCCTACTCAGGACGTGTATAAAGTTTATATTCTTTCCCAGGACGTGTCTGTAGTTTATCTTCATACCCAGGACGTAGATGTAGTTTATTGTCTTACCCAGGATGTGGATGTAGTTTATCGTCTTACGCAGGAGGCCGATGTAGTTTATCGTCTTACCCAGGACGCGGATGTAGTTTATTGTTTTATCCAGGACGCAGATGTAGTTTATTGTCTTACCCAGGACGCGGATGTAGTTTATTGTCATACCCAGGACGCGTTTCTGACTTGGTAAATAGCAGTTAGTATATGAAACGAGGAAATACTTTGAGCTTTTTCCCAATCAAACAAAAGACATGCTTTTTTTCTCCAATGAGCAGAAAGTGATTTGTTTAAAGACTGCTATCGGAATATGAATCCCTTTTTGTTACGTTTTTTTTTTTACCAGAGCGGTACGATTGTAATGTATAGACTTATATAGTTCGTTCGAATCGAACATGGTTTCCTCTGTCTTTTGAGACTACTTTCATTTTCACAATCAGATGCAAATAGACGTTAACCCCTTCAAAAGCCAGCATGCATCACTGTTGCTGTGTATCTGATGACATTCGAAGAGCTTTGTCTATGATGTGATCCTTCTGCAAAAACTGACTATGATCTTAATCAAGTCTGGTTTCCCAAGTCCGGAAATGACCAAATAGAAAACCCCAGACCACTTGACCCATTGCAGACCCGGCACAAACTGCCAGTGCTTGTCTACGATAACCTGCTACATCTACAATGCTAACCTTCGGATTACCCAATCAAACAAAAGACATGCTTTTTTTCTCCAATGAGCAGAAAGTGATTTGTTTAAAGACTGCTATCGTAATATGAATCCCTTTTTGTTACGTTTTTTTTTACCAGAGCGGTACGATTGTAATGTATAGACTTATATAGTTCCTTCGAATCGAACATGGTTTCCTCTGTCTTTTGAGACTACTTTCATTTTCACAATCAGATGCAAATAGACGTTAACCCCTTCAAAAGCCAGCATGCATCACTGTTGCTGTGTATCTGATGACATTCGAAGAGCTTTGTCTATGATGTGATCCTTCTGCAAAAACTGACTATGATCTTAATCAAGTCTGGTTTCCCAAGTCCGGAAATGACCAAATAGAAAACCCCAGACCACTTGACCCATTGCAGACCCGGCACAAACTGCCAGTGCTTGTCTACGATAACCTGCTACATCTACAATGCTAACCTTCGGATTACCCAATCAAACAAAAGACATGCTTTTTTTCTCCAATGAGCAGAAAGTGATTTGTTTAAAGACTGCTATCGGAATATGAATCCCTTTTTGTTACGTTTTTTTTTTACCAGAGCGGTACGATTGTAATGTATAGACTTATATAGTTCCTTCGAATCGAACATGGTTTCCTCTGTCTTTTGAGACTACTTTCATTTTCACAATCAGATGCAAATAGACGTTAACCCCTTCAAAAGCCAGCATGCATCACTGTTGCTGTGTATCTGATGACATTCGAAGAGCTTTGTCTATGATGTGATCCTTCTGCAAAAACTGACTATGATCTTAATCAAGTCTGGTTTCCCAAGTCCGGAAATGACCAAATAGAAAACCCCAGACCACTTGACCCATTGCAGACCCGGCACAAACTGCCAGTGCTTGTCTACGATAACCTGCTACATCTACAATGCTAACCTTCGGATTACAACTTATTTCACTCGATTAGCCAATCGGAAGAGATGTCGCCTTCCACTTGGGCAAAACCAGACCTCGTACCTCTTTTATAGACCCGAAAGCTTGCCAGGATTGGGTTTCTGGTTTCTTCTAAAGTCTGCCTTGAGTGACTCTTGGGGCTTGTATTGTGTGAGCATTAGTAAAACAAAATTTAAAAAATCTGTTAAAACGACTTGAAATAGTTACTCCCTCAGAAATATCCTAAATTTTGGGAGGATGGAACAATGAAGTTGCGTAAAAGATAGCGAGATCCAGTGGGATAAAATGTCAGATATGTCTTTTATAATAAATATAAATGATTTTTTTAAATTGATTTCTGTAATTCTCACAATCCACTTTCTTGTCTGATTTTCTTTCCTTCATTTTTTTCTGTCATTCTCCCAATCTAGTTTCTTCTCTATCATTTTCTTTCTTCAATTCATTTTGTCTGTCATTCTCGCATTTCATTTTCTTCTCTATTATTTTCTTTCTTTCTTTCTTTCTTTCTTTCTTTCATTTTTTCTGTCATTCTCGCAGCCCACTTTCTTGTCTGTCATTTTCTTTTTTTCATTTTTTCTGACATTCTCCCAATCTAGTGTCTTCTTTATCATTTTCTTTCTTCAATTCATTTTGTCTGTCATCCTCGCATTTCATTTTCTTCTCTATTATTTTCTTTCTTTCTTTCTTTCTTTCTTTCTTTCTTTCATTCATTTTTTCTGTCATTCTCGCAGCCCACTTTCTTGTCTGTCATTTTCTTTTTTTCATTTTTTCTGACATTCTCCCAATCTAGTGTCTTCTTTATCATTTTCTTTCTTTCATTCATTTTGTCTGTCATTCTCGCATTTCATTTTCTTCTCTATTATTTTCTTTCTTTCTTTCTTTCTTTCTTTCTTTCTTTAATTTTTTCTGTCATTCTCGCAGCCCACTTTCTTGTCTGTCATTTTCTTTTTTTCATTTTTTCTGACATTCTACCAATCTAGTTTCTTCTCTATCATTTTCTTTCTTTCATTCATTTTGTCTGCCATTCTCGCATTTCATTTTCTTCTCTATCATTTTCTTTCTTTCATTCATTCTTTCTTTCTTTCTTTCATTCATTCTTTCTTTCTTTCTTTCTTTCATTTTTTCTGTCATTCTCGCAGTCCACTTTCTTGTCTGTCATTTTCTTTCTTTCATTTTTTTACGTCATTCTTCCAATCTATTGTCTTCTCTGTCATTTTTTTTCCTTCTTTCATTTTTTTTTCTTTTATTCTCGCAATCTACTTCTATCTATCTTCGGTAGTAGGAACGTCACGAAAGACAAAGTGTTGAAAGACATCATGAGAAATAAACAAAATGTCTAACAGACAAAATGTCGAACGGACTAAAAGACGAATGGACATTAATGTTGTAATTTTTTCACACATAAAAAAATATTTTTATTTTTACCACAATTGTAATTTCTCATAAATAAAAATTTTAACTCTTTACTATAATTTAAATGCAAATCCTTATCCAAAAACTTAGCAATTATGTAGAAAGTTTGTTTTCATTCATCGGAAGTTTTTATATTAGTTTAAAATTTACAAAAAATATTATTTACCAGCAGGACACTTGCACGCTAAGTAAAAGGTATTCTATTATAGACACATTTCTGGCCTTTCGTTATTTAGTCAGTTCACCTCTTTTTTTTTCCGTTCTGCGTTTTGTCCATTCGTCACTTTCTTCATTCGATACTCGTTCGTCACTCTATCTTCTTTTTCTATCTACATTGGCGAAAATAAATTTAAGACCGATGTTTAAAGTTTTATTTCAGAATATGTTTCTAATAAAAGAATATAAATTAGTTTTATTGTTTACGCTCTGTGCGGAATTTATTTCTCCTCTGAATGATATAAAAATTGTATATTTTTCTACAACTTGAAAAATTTTAATGCTGTATTAATTTAAATTATCGAAATTTGCCGGTAAAATAAGTTTAAGACCGCATATGTATTATTATATTTAAAGCAAAAAGTTATTATAAAAAATGAGCTAAAAAAACAAAAACAAAATATTTATCAATATTTAGTGCCGTAGCCTTTATTATGAACTAGCAGCATGGCCCGGCGTTGCCCGTGCATGATTAAAAAATCGTACGCCTAAATACAGCAATCGCTATCACTTGACTTAAAATTTTTTTGCCCTTCCTTGCCTTCAAAGGAGTGCCATTTGCCGTGCTGATGTTGCTACATGCCTTATTTCTTCACACTGCGAATTTTTTCTAAGCTCTATACTAAACATTAAATCTGTTAGGAAAAAAGAACTAAACAAAATGAACACAAAACGATCAGCTTTAAAAAAGAACTCGTAACTGGAAAAACCGAATGAAAAAAGAATGTTAACAACAAATACTTTTTCACACCCAACCCAGTTCTGCAGAATCAGAATCAACGTTGAGTTTAAGCAAGCAAATGAGCCAATTGGAGTAAAGTGCCATGCAGATTTAAATTTTTCCCACTTGTGACGAATGCAGCTATCGATTTTTTTTGCATGCTAGCATGCTAGTTAACATTCGTGTCAGTCAGCTGTTGGCTCTCACGCTGGCCAATAGTATCTTCCTGCCTATTCGTGGCAGCCAGCTATAGTCTCTCACTCTGGCCAGTAGAAAATGGCCACAAACTACATGCAAACTGCCGCAGAAGCATGAAAAATCGATTATTTCCACTATCGATGGGAGTTGGGAAATGCAAAGTCGGTCTTGGCCTTTTTTTCTAACTTGGAGCATGTACATGTAAATTTTGGTGCAAATCCGTCGAAAATTGCGGCCGTGCATTCGTTACACACACACACATCTTGCCTTTTATAGCTAGAGATTACATTTTCACATCGCCTAGGTATCGAGCTTGATAAGTGAGCACAAAAATCATTTGGTATGATCTGCTATATTTGCTTAATATAATTATAAATGAATAAAACTGAAACCATCGTTAATTATCCAAATTTGCCGGCAAAATAAGTTTACGACCGTAGAGGTATAATGCAAATTATTAGCTAAATGGGTAGTCAAATGGCTGGTCATTAATTCATTATTTAGTGCAATAACTGGGCATTGTTATACAACTAATTCGCTATGGGAAAGCGTCGTTGTCTTAGCCCGGTGAATAGATAAAAAAATAGTGTTACTTCATCAACGAAATGTTTCCTTTTTGAACATAAACAAGCAATTATACACTAAATATCTAAATTTGCCGGTAAAATAAGGTTAAGACTGCATGGGTATTATTATATTTAAAGCATAATATTGTAGTAAAAATGAACAAAAAAATATTTATTAATATTTGGTGCCGTAAACTTTACTATTAATTACAGCTTCACATCATCAAGGCATCGAGCTTGATAAGTTAGCACTGCCATATTTGCTTAATATAATCGTATAATTCGGCTAAATTCGTCGGTTTTTAGCGTGAACTCTTTTATAAATATAATTCCATAAATTTTCAATCGGATTAAGAACCGGACTCTGTGGAGGCCAATCAGAGAATGGCCTTGAGAATGGAGCTATTATCTTGTTGATAAATAGCATTTGGTCAGTCAAATATGGCAGATCATGTTACTTAACTAACTGCATATAGCCTACACTGTTGAGTTTTGCATCAATTTTAACAACTGGACCAATACCAAAGCTACCGAACGCACCCCACACCATTATATACCTGCTTCCAGCTTGCGCCGTATTTTTGACAGATTTACGATGGAAATTCCCCGGTTGGGCAGCGTCTGACAAAGGTTTTTCCATTCGATCCGAAGATGCAAAAGCGTGACTTGTCACACCAAAGGACTCTGCACCAGTCGTTGGTCATCCATTGAATGTGACTTTTCGCGAAATTCAGCCGCTTGAGTCGATTCCTCTCCGAAATAATTGTCTTTTTTCTAGCAATGCGCCTGAATAATCCAAATTCTCTTAGACGGTTTCGGACAATTTGTGGCGTAAAACTAATCCCAGTTTTACCAGATAATTGGCTGGAAATGTCCACGGCCATCAGCATTCGGTTAGCTTGGGAAAGCCTATAAATTCATCTATTAAGTTTCACTGTTGTTTTTCTTGGGGCTACAGATCTTTGCCTACCCTTATATTGTCCAGTATCCTGTAAAGCTTCCAAACCTGAACACAAGCCGTTTTGCTACACTTTAATTGCTTGCTTATGCTCATAAAGGATTTTTTTTTTTGACGAAGTAAAACTATTTTTGATCTAATCAATTGGCTAAGACTACAACGCTTTCCCATAGCGAATTAATTGTATAACAATGCTAAATAATGAATTAATGGCCAGCCATGTGACCACCCATTTAGCAAATAATTTGCATAATACCCATACGGTTTTAAACTTATTTTGCCGGCAAATTTAGATAATATAAATTAATTCAGCAATACAATTTTTTAAGTTGTAGAAAAATATACAATTTTTATATCATTTGAAAGAGAAATAAATTCTTCATAAAGCGTACACAATAAAACTAATTTATATTGTTTTATTAGAAACATATTCAGAAATGTTTAAATCTACAAACATCGGTCTTAAAATTATTTTCGCCAATGTATCTATCTATCTTTCCTTCTTCATTTTTTCTCTCTCCCTTTCTTTCTTTCTTTTGTTCTTTCTTTCTTTCACGCGACCTACTCCTTTCTTTCTTCTCTATCCTTTTCATACATTCATTCATTCATTCATTCTTTCTTTCTTTTATATCTATTTTTTTTTTCGTTTCTTACATATATTAATTATTTATCTGACGTTTGACTGACACAAGACCAAATACGAAAGATTTTTCTGGGCGTATTGTACAAGGGGAAAAGTATCGGCCTCCTATGATTAACATCTGTCAAAATATTCTAGTATTTTATCTCGGCTGAAACATTAAACACTTGTGCCAATGGAATGTACACGATTATTAGAGACACAAAGCAGACCCCACAATTGTAAGCTTAATCCAGTCGAAGATTTATTATTGATTGACTTAATCTTAACAACACAAGATAAGCGAATGACAGTGTTGATGGCAGACTCAGAAAGAAAATTAAAATAACTCTTAGAAAAGTTAGTAAAGGAAAGAAAACAGAAAAGATAAAATATTAACTCTAAGAAAATGGTATGTATGCTTGTAGGTCAAAGAGAGAGCTCAAGTTTTGGGTTGCGTATTGGGGATGTCAATCAGATATAGAAATGAATCTATCTGGGTAGATGATGGAAAATGTGTAGTTGCATTCGATTAAGGAAATATGCCTACCAAAAGCTACAGAAACTGCGAAGGTACAAGATTCATTAGAAACAAAGAAAAGAGGGCTGAACAGCTACGTAATATCAATTTTAATGTACGGTAATAGGATGCTGGGTAAATTCAACACAAATGAAGAATAGACGAGGTAAAAGAGATGTGGAACTTGAAAAGGATGCTAGGAATATCATGGATGGAACATGTAAGCTGAAGATGCAAACAGAAAAAAAAAAACATTAGAATAAAACGAGAAAATGTGGCCCCGAAATCCGAAGATGTGTTAGAATAGCGAAAGATGTCTTTGAACAGATAAAGTATTAATAAACAGACAATATCGTCAGAAACAGAAGCTAAAATCTGAACGGCACTATAATTAACTAACCGAGATAGACGGCGTTGCGCGGGTGTAAATGGCTGCAATTGTATAACTGCACACCCCTGGATACCCGCAACCCCTGTCTAGTAATGTCTGCCTGCATACCAGCTTGCATGCATAATCCGTTGGTATACTAAGCTACTCCCCCACTCATCATTTTTACGGCATGTCATTCGTAAGTGTTTGATTGTTCTTGATAAAGGACTTCCACCAATAAAATCTTCTTTTATGGTCGTTGACTGGGATTAAATTGTTTCAATGTTTTAGATATTCAGTAAATTTCCTATGGCCGTAATAACTTTCAAATAGTGTGGCTTTGTTCACATATCTAATAATCAAACAAAAACAGGGATGAAGCGCCAGAGTTTGATTCAACTGCAGGTGCAAACGCATGAACGGCCCCTCCTTTACAGTAAAGCTGGGGTTAATAAGAGGTTCTTCAGGATCTGTCTATATTTCTGAGATGATGTATTATGTACATTATTTACATTATTCGGACTATTGTCCTCATCTTTGTCGCCATATTTATTACAACGTTTCGGCCGTTGTACGCTCCGACCTTCTTCGGATGGTTGGAATGTCAAACTGAACCCTTTATTTCGCTCGCTGTGGTAGACTGTTCTAGTTCCACGTGCTATGTTTAATGGGAATACCAGGATCTGTAAGCTTGGATGCGCGGGTGGTATAATGCGCTTACGGCCATATCACATTGAAACGATCACCGAAGTTAAGCAACGTCGAGCCTGGTCAGTACCTAGTTGGGTGATCGCTTGGGAATACCAGGATCTGTAAGCTTGGATGTGCGGGTGGTATAATGGGCTTACGACCATATTACATTGAAACACCGTTTCCCGTACGATCACCGCAGTCAAGCTACGTCGAGCCTGGTCAGTACCTAGATGGGTGTCCGCTTGGGAATATCAGTTACCGAAAATTTGGATTTCCCGGGGGTGTAAAGGATAATTGAACGGAATTGTTAATCGGAAAGTCGAATTCCAATCCCCGTTGGATTTAGTTTCCATTCCTTCTTTCTGTCTTTCAATCACAATTTTTTTGCTGGAATCTCTTTATGGCGTTTTGTCGTTTGATTTTTCTCTTTCATCATCTCGTTCACTTCCTTCAAAACTCAGCTGAGTTCATATTCCCCTTGGATTCGTTATAGTCTCTTACGCGCAAATATCCTTGGCAAAGGTAGGAATCCACGTCTTCTACTTCCCCCCAACTATGGGTTAATTAATAAAACTTGAATCGCTAAACCATTATTATCTCTCCCAAAAGTGACAATTTAAAAATATTTTATGGCTTTAAATAACCTGTCAAAGTTTGATAAGCCAGAGAAAACGAATCAATGAACTTATTTATTTCTTCTTGTTTTTCTTTTTCTTTGTTTATTTTTTTATCTTTTTTCTTTTCTTTTTCTTTCCCTTTTCTTTTCTTTTTACTTTTTTCCTTTTCTCTTCTTTTTCTTTTCATTTTTACTTTTTCTATTTTCTTTTCTTTTTTCTTTTTTGTCATTTTCTTCCTTTCCTTCTTTTTTCTCCTTCTTTTCTTTCTTTAGCTCTCCATTTCTTTCTTTCGTTATATTGTTGCTTTCTTTCTCCTTCTTTGATTCGCTATTTATCCCTCTCTTTTTCTTCCTACTTTCTTCTTTCATTCCTTTTTTTCTTTCGTTTTCATTCATTTTCTTTGTTTCCTTTTCTTCATTTTTTCCCTTTTTTCATTTTTCCTTTATCTTTTGCTCCTTGTTTCCTTCATTTATTTAGTTATCGATTTCTTTCTTCTCATTACTTTCTTCTTTCGCCTGTTTTGATTCGGCATTTTAACCTTCTCTTTCTTTTCCCACTTCTTTTTTCCATTCATTTATTTCTTCGTTTTCATTCATTTCCTTTTTTCTTTTTCTCCGCATTTTTCTTTTTTCCCTTCTTTCCTCCTCTCTTTGGTTATTCTTCATTCTTTCTTTCTTTCTTTCTTTCTTTCTTTCTTTCTTTCCCTTCCATCATAACCCAATTGTTATTCAGAGATCTAGGCTCCAATTCCCTTTGGATTACGTATCGTTCCCTTCTTTCTTTCAATTTTCTTTCATACAGTGTTTTCATTCATTATCTTTTTCTTTTTCTTCTCATTACACTTCATTTTCTTTTTTCGTTCGCTCTTTTATTTGGTCTTTCTTTCGTTCTTTTTTCTTTCTTTCTTCTTAATCTCTTTTATTTCCATCAAAACTCTGTTGTCAATCGGAGTTCCAATTCCTGTTAGATTCATTTTCCTTCCCTTCTTTGCTTCTGTCTCTCTTTCATACAGTGATTTCACTCATTTTCTTTTTCTTCTTTCTTTCGTTCTTTTTCCTTCTTTTTTCTTTCGTACATTTTTTCTTCCTTCTTTTCTTCCTTCCTTCCTTCTTTCTTTCTTTCTTTCTTCTTCATTCTCTTTTTAATCTCTTTCCCTCCCATCAAAACGCTGTTGTCATTCGGAGAGCTGAGTTCCAGTTCTTGTTCGATTAATTTTCCTTCCCTTCTTTCTTTCATTCTTTCTTTCATACAGAGTTTTCATTCGTTTTCTTTTTCTTTTTCTCCTCATTTCACGTCATTTTCTTTTTTCTTCTTTCATTCGTTCTTGTATTTCTTCTTTCTTTCTTTCTTTCTTTCGTCTTATTTTAATTATTTTCTTTCTTTCTTTTCAATCTTTTTCTTTTTCTTCTCATTTCACGTCATCTTCTTTTTTCTTCTTTCATTCGTTCTTTTATTTCTTCTTTCTTTCGTCTTATTTTCATTCCTTTCTTTCTTTTCGTTCTTTTTCTTTTTCTCCTCATTTCACGTCATTTTCTTTTTTCTTCTTTCATTCGTTCTTTTATTTCTTCTTTCTTTCTTTCTTTATTTCGCCTTATTTTCATTCTTTTCTTTCTTTCTTAATCTCTCTTCTCGCTTCCATCAAAATCCAGTTGTCATTCGTTTTCACTTCACTCGTCAAAACATCAACACACCCTTAACCACTCTTAACACGGTCCGCATCGAATGGCCCCACCGCTCTGGTATCCCCCTCTTCAACCCTTGTCCATCCATTTCCCTACCTCAGCGACCGGTAAAAGCAATGATTTGATCCTAGCACTACCCCGCCCCCCCTCCAACTCACCGGAGTCTCCTCTCCGTTTCCCTCTGCCTAAGGTGAGATCGGCTGTTCCAAGCGATTCCATAAAGGGATAACAAATACGAAGACAAATACAAACAGAGTAAAAGGCGATAAAATGGCGGATTTGCATCGACTGTCGCTTTAGCACCGTCCAATCGACCCCCCGATTGGGTAAGAGGGTGTGTGGACGAGTGAAGAAAAAAAAACAAGGAAGAAAGGGTTCGGAAAGCGTTGATTGGTCGCTGAAAAGAAGGAAAACGAAAGTGAAAGTAGCATGCTTATAAGAAAGAAAGAAAGAAAGAAATGGAGAAAGGGAGAATAGGTAAAGAGATGAAAATGAAAGAAAAAGCATAAACTAAGAAAAGCGTAGAAAGAAAGAAAGAAAGAAAGAAAGAAAGAAAGAAAGAAAGAAAGAAAGAAAGAAAGAAAGAAAGAAAAAAGAAAGAAAGGAAAAAAGAAAGAAAACAAGAAAGAAAGAAAACAAGAAAGAAAGAAAGAAAGAAAGAAAACAAGAAAGAAAGAAAGAAAGAAATGGAGACAGGAAGAATGGGTAAAGAGATGAAAATGAAAGAAAAAGTATAAACTGAGAAAAGCGTAGAAAGAAAGAAAGAAGGAAAGAAACAAAGAAACAAAGAAACAAAGAAAGAAAGAGTAAAAAGATAAGAATGAAAGAAAAAGTGTAAACTAAGAAAAACGCCGGAAGAAAAACGGAGAGAAAGAAAGAAAGAAAGAAAGAAAGAAAGAAAGAAAGAAAGAAAGAAAGAAAGAAAGAAAGAAAGAGTAAATAGTGTACACATTTTCTTTCATTTTTATCTAAGAAACACGTAAAAATAATTTAAGGATATTTGAAAAAAAGAAAGATATAGAGAGGGCAAATATATAAAAATGTAGAGAGAAAGAGAGAGATGAAGAGAGTTAAGAAAGAAGAAGCAAAGAAAAGTCTTCAACAAAGAAATACGTCTGAAAATATTTAAGAAGAAGAATAAAGAAAGAATGGAAGAAAAATACGTCAAAAATTTTAAAAATCAATGAAAGGAAGACAATATAAAATACAAGAAAAGAAAAGCAAAATAAGTTCAGTTACGAAAAAAACAAAACATCATTTGTGTTAAGACGCTGCACCATCTTTCCAATGCTTTCACGGCTGACTTTCTCTGTAGCCTCCGCGTAAATGACAGTCCGTCGAAATCATACTTGCCGTAATGGAGAAAAACAGTTGAAAACAAAGCGCTTAGCATGGACATACTTAGAGATTAAATTCGACCGACCCGCAGATCAACGGACACACAGAAGAAATACCGGAAAAAAAGCTATTAAATAATTTGCTTCAACCTCGCCTGCAACACGTTATCCGGCAAGTGTTCACCCGTATTTCTTTTTTCGTTTTATTGTGTGTCTGTTTTTTTATGTGCGCCCTTTCAGCTGACGTGCTAGTTGTTACTACCGACATCACGATGTCTTACCTATGACCACCCCGTCCCCAGGGCATTGGCTATCTCTTTTTTTTTTCTTTCTTTTTTTTTCTGTAGCTGATTTGGACACTTGTAATTCTATAAGTGTGAACTACGTAAAGGTTTGCTTTTCCGTGTAAACGAAGTTTTTCCTCTTCTATCGTCACCAGAGTGGCCATTTTTTTTTTTTTTAGTGTGGCTAAGCTTCGTGACTTACAAAATTATTTATCAGAAGCGATTTTGAATTAAAAGACAATGTCAAATATTAGACGAGCGTTGTCAGATATAAAGAAATCAATGGCGGAGTGGAATTAAATAAACAAAAAAAAATCTGAGAGAGACGAGGACATTTAGACAGGAGATAAGGAAGATTGTAAGAGGAATAAAAAATAGGAGAAAAAGAATATAAAGGAAAAGAGATAATAGAAAAATAGAAGAAAGAGAGGGAAAGAGACGAAATAAAGAAAATAAGAGTGAAGAGCGGGAAGAAAATAAGTGTCATTATTAAGTCTAAATGATTGTAGGAAAAAGAAAAAGAGAAATTGAGGAGGGATGTAAAAGAATTATAGAAAAAAGGCTAAGGAAACGTAAAGGAAGGAAAAACGAGATGCAATGTGAATGAAAAAAGAAAGAAAATAAGCGAAAGAAATGAGCAAGTGGGAAGGGGAAGAAGAAAATCACAAAGGATAGAAAGAAAAGTAAAAAAGACAAGAAAGAAAGAGGAAGAAGAACGAAACGAAAAAAGAAAGATATGATGGAAGGAGAAGAATTGAAAATAAGTCAAAATGAAAAAAAGTAGGGGGGGAGGAAGAAGAAGTAAATGAAGAAAACCCCAAAGAATGAAAAGTTGTTCGTTAAGAGGTAATGAAAAATGGATAGAGAAGTGAAAAACGGAATGAACGAAAGAATAAACGAGAGACAAGAAAATGAAGAAAATAACAAGAGCAAGAGGTTAGAGAAAGAAATATCGTTAGGAAGAAAGGAAGGAAAGAAAAAGGAAGGAGATTAGGAAAAAGTGAATAGGAGGAAGAAAATAAAAGAGGGAAGGAAAGTGAAAGACAGAAAGGATGGAAAGACCAAGTACGTAAAAGTAGGAAGGAAGGAAGAAGGGAGAGTGGAGCGAATGAAGAAGGGAGGAGGAAGGAAAGGAGGAGGAAGGAAGGAAGGAAGAAGGGAGAGAGGAAGGAAGGAAGGAAGGAAGGTGGGAGGAAGAATTAAGGAAGGGAGGTGGAAGGTAGGAAGGGAAGAAGGTAGTAAGGAAGGAAGGTGGGAGGAAGGGAGGTGGAAGGTAGGAAGGGAAGAAGGTAGTAAGGAAGGAAGGTGGGAGGAAGGAAGAAGGAAGGAAGGACGAAGGGAGGGAGGAAGGAAGGAAGATGGAAAGAAGGAAGGAAGGAAATGAAAGGGTGAGTTAGAAGTAAAGACATTTAAAATAACAGAAAGAAAATAAAGAAGAAAAAGTGCAAAGAAAAAGCCGAGGAAAAATGAAATCGTAGGAAGAAAATAAAAAGAAAGAAAGAGCGAAGACAAATATAAATGAAATAAATAAAAGAAGGAAGAAAATTGAAAAAATCAAGGTTCGAAATGCATGAAAAGAAGAACGACAAAAAAAACAGAAATGAGAAAAAAAAACGAAAAATATTAATGTATATAGAAAAGTAAACAACGATAAAATTAACGTAAAACTTCTTAAAATTTTTTTTCAATCCATAATTCTGACATTCTTGTCTACTCTTGTATTCTTTCTGTTTTTCTTTCATATCTATACTTCTTCTTCTTTTTCTTCTTCTTCTCTTGGTTTCCTTCTGTTTTTCTTTCACATCTATACTTCTTCTTTTGCATTCCTTCTGTTTTTCTTTCACATCTATACTTCTTCTTCTTCTCTCGTATTCTTTTTGTTCTTCATTCACATCTATACTTATTTTTCTCTTGTATTCGTTCTTTTTTTCATTCACATCTATACTTCTTCTTCTTCTTCTCTTATATTCCTTCTGTTTTTCATTCACATCTACACTTCTTCTTCTCTTGTATTCCTTCTGTTTTTCTTTCACATCTATACTTCTTCTTTTGCATTCCTTCTGTTTTTCTTTCACATCTATACTTCTTCTTCTTCTCTCGTATTCTTTTTGTTCTTCATTCACATCTATACTTCTTTTTCTCTTGTATTAGTTCTGTTTTTCATTCACATCTATACTTCTTCTTCTTCTTCTCTTATATTCCTTCTGTTTTTCATTCTCATCTACACTTCTTCTCTTGTATTCCTTCTGTTTTTCTTTCACATCTATACTTCTTCTTTTGCATTCCTTCTGTTTTTCTTTCACATCTATACTTCTTCTTCTTCTCTCGTATTCTTTTTGTTTTTCATTCACATCTATACTTCTTTTTCTCTTGTATTCGTTCTGTTTTTCATTCACATCTATACTTCTTCTTCTTCTTCTTCTCTTATATTCCTTCTGTTTTTCATTCTCATCTACACTTCTTCTTCTCTTGTATTCCTTCTGTTTTTCTTTCACATCTATACTTCTTCTTTTGCATTCCTTCTGTTTTTCTTTCACATCTATACTTCTTCTTCTTCTCTCGTATTCTTTTTGTTTTTCATTCACATCTATACTTCTTTTTCTCTTGTATTCGTTCTGTTTTTCATTCACATCTATACTTCTTCTTCTTCTTCTTCTCTTATATTCCTTCTGTTTTTCATTCTCATCTACACTTCTTCTTCTCTTGTATTCCTTCTGTTTTTCTTTCACATCTATACTTCTTCTTTTGCATTCCTTCTGTTTTTCTTTCACATCTATACTTCTTCTTCTTCTCTCGTATTCTTTTTGTTTTTCATTCACATCTATACATCTTTTTCTCTTGTATTCGTTCTGTTTTTCATTCACATCTATACTTCTTCTTCTTCTTCTTCTTCTCTTATATTCCTTCTGTTTTTCATTCACATCTACACTTCTTATTCTCTTGTATTCCTTCTGTTTTTCTTTCACATCTATACTTCTTCTTTTGCATTCCTTCCGTTTTTCTTTCACATATATACTTCTTCTTCTTCTCTCGTATTCTTTTTGTTTTTCTTTCGCATCTATACTTCTTCTTCTTCTCTTGTATTCCTTCTGTTTTTCCTTCACATCTACACTTCTTCTTCTTCTTCTCTTGTATTCCTGCTGTTTTTCATTCACATCTATACTTCTTTTTCTTCTCTTGTATTCTTTCTGTTTTTCTTTCACATCTATACTTCTTCTTTTGCATTGCTTCTGTTTTTCTTTCACATCTGTACTTTTTCTTTTGCATTCCTTCTGTTTTTCTTTCATATCTATACTTCTTCCTCAATTTCTTTCCTTTTCCTTTACGCGTATCTTTTTTTTCACCTCATTGTATCATTCTTTCGCTGATACTTGATTATTTTTTTTTTAACTCAAACTATCCTTTACGCTTTGCTATTATTTTGTCCACTTTTATACATTGTTTTCAGACACTAACTCCTCCTTCGCGCCACTTCCCTCCGGCCGCCATTCTTTCCATCTACCGATTTACTCCTTGTTCAATTACACCTGATCAGTTCAACCAACCCCAGCACCATTTTTTTTTTTACCACTACGATATCATCCCACTACTGCCATCTCTCATATAACTTCAAGTATCCATTGACTTTTCTTCTTTCCCCGACATCTTTCTGTCTCTCTTTCACACTGTTTCCTGGTTTCTCTTTCCCCCTAAAATAGATAAGAATGAGTGCCCATCACATTTAAACGTTAATCCCAGATGGACATTCAAACGAACGCCCGGCGGATGTCAGGGCCGACACTGATCGTAAGACCTTCGTTTCCTATATGACCAACAACGCTTTCAATCGCACTAATGGACAGCCTATTCCTTCCTTCCTTCCTCCCTTTCTTACTTCCTTCCTTCCTTGACTAACTTCTTGTCTGTTCCGGTATATTTTATACCCTACTTTCATTTATTTTCTTTTCTTCGGGGTTGTTCTCTTTCAGAGATCTTTTTTTCTTTATTTCTTAACTCTACATCTTTCGTTTCTTATTCCTACATATATATATATATATATATATATATATATATATATATATATATATATATATATATATATATATATATATCGCCTGACGATTGCACTAGCATGAAACAGACTGTCGACTCTAAGTGCTGACTTCCATGTCCACTTTTATATTTACACACGCTCTATCTCTGATATTAAGCACTTTATCCCATAAATATAGCACACTTTAAGACTATATTTCTTCATATATATATATATATATATATATATATATATATATATATATATATATATATATAATATCTGGATAAAATAAATGAAACAAAATTGGGTGTTTTTTTTATGAAAGTATTTATTTCTGTGTTTTTGTATATATTTAATATTTCAGACCACCTCGGTCCTTCCTCAGAAATCAAATGAGATACTGTAAACGCTGTAAACAAACACACAAACACAGTATCTCATTTGATTTCTGAGGAAAGACCGAGGTGGTCTGAAATATTAAATATATACAAAAACACAGAAATAAATACTTTCATAAAAAAAAACACCCAATTTTGTTTCATTTATTTTATCCAGATATTATATACACATCAAGAAAGTATACGTGGCCTCTCATCATGCTATATATATATATATATATATATATATATATATATATATATATATATATATTGCGAATGTTTTTTTAATTTTATTTTTCAGTGATTTAATAAATTCTTCACGGTATTTCTCTTTCCCTTTTTTCTTTCATTTGCTTCATTCTTAGAATTTATATCAATATATTTCTTTACTTTTTCCTTCACCATTTCTTTTCTTCTTATTCCTCGATCTTCTTTGCTTTCTACGTAACTTTCGTCACATTATTTTTTCTTACAGATCAACATCGTTTTTCATTCTTTTAGAATTCCTTCTGGTCTTCATTTGTTGAATTCTTTTATTTTTTTTCTTTCTGAATCTTGCCTTCTGTTTCGTTTCACGATCTTCTTCCACTCATTCATTTATTCTTTTTCTTTCTAATAATTGCTTGTTCTTTGTTTATGTAATTCTGATAGCAGGTCTTTTTTCATTTCTTTTACTTTCTTTCTTTTGTTTTTATTCCTTCTTTTCTATCTTTCCTTCATTCTTTCTTTCTTTTTCTTCATTTAATTCTTTCTTTTTCTTCTTTCTTTCTGTTTACTTTCCTTTTTCTTCTTATCCTCTTTCATTTTTTTACTTATTTCTTCTTTATTTCATTCATTCTTTCCCTTTTATTCTTGAGACTTCTCTACTTTTCTTACTTAATTCCACCCTTTCCCTTACTTTTGATTTTCGCCCCTCCTTTCCTTTTCTGCTTTTCAAACCTTTATTTCTTCTTCTTCTTCTTCTTCTTCTTCTTCTTCTTCTTCTTCTTCTTCTTCTTCTTCTTCTTCTTCTTCTTTCCCTGTAATTTTCTTTCTTTTTCCTCTTTTCTTTCATCTCCGAGACTTTTCCAACCTGTCATAGATTTCTTTTTACTCTTAATTTCCTCTTGTTTTTCTCCTTTCTTTCCACAAATTCATCGTTTCTTTTTCTTTTCTTTTCTTTTCTTTTCTTTTCTTTTCTTTCTTCCATCCTTTTTCTTTCTTTCTTTTTTTTATTTTCTACTTTAGTATCTTGCTCTTTTCTTCTTTACTTTGCTGCATTCTATCTTACGCCACCTTTTCTTTCTTTCTTTCTTTCTTTCTTTCTTTCTTTCGTTTAATTAATCTTAATGTCCTTATATTTTTTCTTTCTTCATATATTTCCCTATTCTTCCCTATTCTTTCTTTCTTTTTCACTCTCTCGCTCTTTCTTTCTTTACTCACTCGTATTTTCCCTACTCCATCCTACTCTTCCCTATACTTTCTTTCTTCTTCCGTTCTTTCTTCCGTTCTTTCTTTCTTTCTTTCTTTCTTTCTTTCTTCCCTCCATCCCTTCCTTACCGATCCTCCCTTTCTTTCTTTTTTCTTTCTTTACTACATTCTATCTTGCTTTCTTTCTTTCTTTCTTTCTTCCCTTCATCCTATCCTTCCCTATTCTTTCAATTCTATTCTTTTTCTTTCTGTTTTCTTTCTTTCTTTCTTTCTTTCTTTACTTCCTTCTTTTCCATGTCTTTTATTTGTCCATTTGTTTTCTTTCTTTTCTTTTCTTTCTTTCTTTCTTTCTTCTTCTATCTACGCCGTTCTTTTAAATCGCTCTCTTGATCCCATTGATTTCAGTTTCCGCCACCTCTCTGTCATTACTTACTGTCTTCCTGGTTACTCTTTTGTATCTGTATCGGCTTCCCAGATACTTAAATCTGTGCCCCTGTTTGAAATTGGTATTATGTAATATTAGTCCTCGTATATGAAAGGGGGCACGATGGAGTAGTGGATAGCGGCTCGGATTGAGGAATCGGAGAGCTGAGTTCGAATTCCAGTCGAATCCATTACATTCACTTGCTAATACCCTTGGGAAAAGGTATTAATCTTCTTCTCGCTCTAGCTATGGGTAAATAGCAGGGCAGACTGGGCTCTATGGCCTTGGATGGCAAAATAGTTTAGGACAAGAACAAAACCTGCTTTCGGGGAACTTGGAGCACGTAGTGCACCAGATCTCTGTATTCGGGCGTTCTAAAAGTGTGGTTTGTTCTGCACAAAGCCTTCGCAACTAAAATCAAATCATATGTGCTGGTGTCTGGGTTGTCGGTTCCTAGGAATTTGACACTCATACGTCGAATACGAGTCCACCATATGGCAGGGAATTCTGGGCAATCTCCTCGGAGATGAAGAAGAGACTCGAAGCAATAGAAATGTGGTTCTAAAGAAAGATTCTAAGAAAGAGGATTCCATGGACAGCGAAGAGATTCTGGTTTTCTAATAAAGAAATATTTCTCCATCAAAACATTGTGCAGCAGTCGATAAAGTTAAAAATTGTTTGGTGCAAGCTCGTTTGAATATAGAGGAGAAAAACATCGTTTTTACTGATGAGCGGAGACTTACTGGGTGAAGAAGAGACTTGAATCCACAAAAGGATAATGAGGATACTATTGTACATGTGAGCAAAGACGAAAATGTCCAGTCCTAAAAGAATGTTTATTTACTTTTTTTGCTTGCTTCATAGACATTTTTTTTTAATTTATGTTTAAAAATGTTTTTCCATAGTTATAACATGATAAATAATAAATATTGCATTGACATTGGTTCCCATATAAAACTATTCTTGTAAATAAACAATACAATAAATAGTGGGTTTTATTTACTATCAGCTTCCTCAATAAGGCGAGAGATGTGACAAAAAGTCCGGTTTAATGTGAGGAACCCGAGCGCGTACACTCAGGCCAAGGACAAAAATTGCCCAGCGCCCGCAACTGTCGATTGTGCTGCCACCGATTTGACTAACGATCCCCGCAGTCTACTGTAATAAGAGGAGGGGATCAGACTAAGACAGTTGTTCCCCGGGGCATCTCAAAGTATTTTATTTTATCCCGCAACAGTCCGTGGACAGAGTTACAACTGAGTCGCAATTTGCACGAAAACAGAGGCGCAACTGAGAGATGATTGCCGAATGAATAGTGCTTAATACTTTTAGCTTTAATTATCGAGCAAAAAGAAACTGTATAGATCCAGTTTCATAGGTTTGGTGTTCGTTATCCTTCTTTATGTGCCGTGTCCCTTCAGGACGTAGACGATCATGGCTCTCCACGATTTCCTCTCCGTTGTAGGTCTTAATAAATTTTGTCTTTTTGTTATTTCTCCTACATCTTGTTCTGCCATCCATTTACTCAAGCACTTTCTTTTTCTTTATGGGTTGTGCACTTTCTGGACTTAGGCAATCATGGCTCTCCACGATTTCCTCTTTGTAGGTCTTAATAAATTTTGTTTTTTTTTGTTATTTCTCCTACATCTTGTTCTGCTATCCATTTACTCAAGCTCATTCTTTTTCTTTATGGGTTGTGCACTTTCTGGACTTAGGCAATCATGGCTCTCCACGATTTCCTCTTCTTTGTAGGTCTTAATAAATTTTGTTTTTTTGTTATTTCTCCTACATCTTGTTCTGCCATCCATTTACTCAAGCTCATACTTATTCTTTATGGGTTGTGCTCTTTCGGGACGTAGGCAATTATGGCTCTCCACGATTTCCTCTTCTTTGTAGGTCTTAATAAATTTTTTTTTTTTTTGGTATTTCTCCTACATCATGTTCTGCCATCCATTTACTCAAGCTCATGATTCTTCTTTATGGGTTGTGCTCTTTCGGGACGTAGGCAATCATGGCTCTCCACGATTTCCTCTTCTTTGTAGGTCTTAATAAATTTTGTTTTTTTTTGTTATTTCTCCTACATCTTGTTCTGCCATCCATTTACTCAAGCTCATTCTTTTTCTTTATGGGTTGTGCACTTTCTGGACGTAGGCAATCATGGCTCTCCACGATTTCCTCTTCTTTGTAGGTCTTAATAAATTTTTTTTTTTTTATTTCTCCTACATCTTGTTCTGCTATCCATTTACTCAAGCTCATACTTCTTCTTTATGGGTTGTGCACTTTGTGGACTTAGGCAATCATGGCTCTCCACGATTTCCTCTTCTTTGTAGATCTTAATAAATTTTGTCTTTTTGTTATTTCTTCTAAATATTGTTCCGTCATCCATTTACTCAAGCTCATGATTCTTCTATGTACCTTACTGGACAATTGCTCCCCGGACAATTGCTCCCTGGACAATTGCGCCCCGGACAATTGCGCCCCGGACAATTGCGTACCGAACAATTGCGTCCCTAGACAAATGCGTTCCTAGACAAATACGCGTAACTGCGTACCCCTCTTAATTTTTTGACGCTTTTAAAGGCAATTTTTGAAAAATGCATAGGTAGTAACCATAATTTTTTTTCTAGAATCCTAACAGGCGCCACCACTCCGGGTCAGGGTGGACCTGGGAACACCAGCAATTAAGAGGTGGTTCCACGCTCCCCAAAACCTTCCGATCAGATGCCCCGCTGTTGGACGTAGTTTATCGTCTTACGCTGGACGCGGATGTAGTTTATCGTCATACCCAGGACGGATAGGTTGAATAAGTCCGGTGAGAAGACACATCCTTGCCTTAGCCCCTTTCTATTTTTGTATATTCGCTGAACTCATTCTCAATTCGCATGCATGCCGTTCTTGATTATTCTGATATCTTTCCAGGACATTTTTCTCGCCGGAATCGATTCTTCAAATCTGCAAATCAACCATTCGCCCTTGCATGGAGTTTTGCTGCCATACATGGTCTGGTGCCCGTTCTGTTTGTCTCAAGGTCCTTGATAAAATCCAGAGACGGATATGCAATCTAATTGGCCCTGATCTGGTATCTCGTCTGCAGTCGCTCCCTCACAGACGTGCCGTCGCCTCCCTCTGTCTTTTTTACAAATACTTTCATGGCAACTGCTCTGAGTAGCTACTTTCGCTGGTTCCCAAACTTCATGAACTTAAGCATTCAACGAGGCTGCCATCTCGCTCAAACGCTTTCACTGTCGAAACTGTTAAATGTAGCCGTCTCTTCTACTCCAATAGCTTCGTGTCTCGCACCTCTCCCCTGTGGAACTCCCTCCCCGTCTTTCTGCTTCCCTGATAGCTATAATCTCCAACTATTCAAATGTAATGTCAGTCGACGTCTCCAGATGCCTTGATCTATCCCCTATCCTTCTCTTCATCCTTTCCTCTATCACTCCTCCTTGCTCTAGCTCCAACTCTCTGTAACCCCTTGCGTGTTAGTGGCTTCCCGCTTTGCTTGAGTTGAAAGGCTTATAAAAAAAAAATATCAAGGTTGCTGAGCAGTTCAAGCAGATCCTTGTGGCGCACTGTGCCGGACACCTTTGCCTCAGATTTGTCTGTTATTCTTGTTCTGATATTGTTTGAATTTCTTCAGTTTGTTTCGTTCTTCTTTCATTCTTTCTTATTTTATCTTCATTACTCGCATTCCTTCAGATGGGCATATTTCTCAGTCTCCACACATTCACCTCGCTACCGCCATTATCTTAGACCCTAATCACCTTTTTGACTTCGTTACAGTCCATGACATTTTCATTCGCTTGACCCAAGCAGGTCATCTCTGTCGTGTCTTCTTCCCTTCCTCTCATCTTCCGACTTCTCGCTCGATAGGTAGAACTCAGATATTCCCTATACCAACTATATCGATAAAGAGCTGACCTTGGTGAAAACCTTAGAGCCATTATTTGAACTGTGGACAATCATATCGCGCCAATGTCAAACGTGATCTGCCTATGGGAGTGCTTGTAAAATCTCATAACTGATATTAATGTCTTCGTTTGGGCATTCGGAATTTTGTCAAGTTCTTAAATGGTTTTAGGTAATGTGACGCCATATTCTAGACACGATCGTAAAGGAAAGCGGGAAAAAAGGAGGAATCTTCAATTGTAAGAAGTTTTGATATGGAAATTTGATTAGGCTAGACATTTTTTGCAACACGCTGATATTAATATCTTCCTTTAAACATTCGAATCAAAATCTTGTCAAGTCCTTCAAGCGATTGACGTAATGTGACGTCATATTCGAGAGACGGTAGTAAAGGAAAAGCGGGTGAAAAAGGACAAATCCTTAAATGTAAGAAGTCAAAATATATAGTCACTAGAAGGTTGAAATCATCACAGTATTTAGTATTGTTGAAGTTATCGCTAACATTTTTATCGATATTTACAAACCCGTTTCGTTCAATTTCGCAAACCAATCGATGAAATTTGAATAAGCTGATTTGAAAAAAAAAAAAAAAGATTTTAACAAAAGCCCGACGTCGCGGTTTAATAATTAATTTAATTTAATTTTATAGGACTTCATGGTAAACAATATTTTTATAAAATTTATTATTTTCCTTTTTTAACAGCAAAGAATAAATTCTTAGTATTTCTTACTCCTGAGCATGCAACATACAACTGGCCATGGGTAAATATTTCTTTCTGGGACCAAATTTCAACTTTTTGAAGAGTCTGTGATTTGTGTATAGTTCTCGCATGTAACTCGATTCTTGTAAAGTTAACCAAAACATACGCAAAAAATTTTTATTAAATTCGTAGTTGTTATTTTAATCATTGGATTGTTTTGTTTTTTAAATAGTGCGAGTAATTTGTATGTAAAAAAAAAAAATTAATTTTTCCAAAAAAGAATTAATGAAAATTTATTGTACTACGCCTCCTAGTAAAATCAACTGTACTTTGTACTCACTTACCAGTATGTACTTCTCCACAAAATTCTTTCGATTGGTCAATGTGTGGCTATTTTAGTCACAGAGTTGTATATGTAAATTATCAAAAGGAATAGTCGAAAGTACGAACTAAGAACAGGTGTTGTCAAAATGAAGCAACTGCAAGAACATGGGCAGTGTTAACACAGATGTTTGGAAATATGTAACAACAATCAGGAGGAGAGTGTAAATAGCAAAAAGTGCCTACCTAAAGCTAAGCAAAGTATGAAGAAACAGGAAATTTTCATTGGAAACGAAGATAACAATGCTCAGCTCTTATATAATAGCAATGCTTTTTTTTCTGATGTTCAGCCAATACAAAGCCCAAGAGCCACTAAATGTAGATCGTTACTGTGTGGAGTTGTATTAGCGTAAGAAAGGCCTAGCCAACAGAGAATATAGACAGCTAATTCTAGTCTTGAAAAGGTCAAGATTTAATTAGCCAATAAAATTTCAGAGTTCAGACGGAGACGTTAGAAGCGTAGAGTTGAGGTAAACTATAGAAGGGACCGGAAATCCAGTCCTAAACAGGAAACAAGGGATGAACCTCTACTTCTGCTCAAAAACAGGGGAAGAGTGCGAACAAGGCGATAGGCAAATCTAACTACTCCTATTGGCAGAAAAAAGGTAATAATTACAGAATAACATTTTATATTTCAGGCGGAGGCGTCAGAGTTGAAGAAATTGGAAACCCAAGGGATAAACCTTTACACTTGTTCAAAATATCGGGGAGGAGTATGAACCGGACAAAAGATGAACCTATCTACTCCTATAGGGGAAGAAAAAAATAATGAATGAGTTAAAATCAATTTTAAGTTCAAGCGGAAACGTTAGAAGTATAGAGTTGAAGTAGACTTTAAAAGGAACCCAATCCTAAACGGGAAACAAGGGTTAAAACTCTTCGGAAATACGTGAGCCTATCTACTCCTATTTCTTCCAGTATAGTAGTGGATTTTGGATAATCTACTCAGAGATAAGGGGGAGACATGAGGCAATAAAGATGTTGTTCTACAGAAGAATGCTGAGGATTCCATGGACCAAATATGTGAACAAGATAGAAGTTTTAAGGAAAATATGAACAAAATGACACTTGTTTAGAATCACAAAGAGATATCTGGGACATATATTGAGAAAAGATGGCCTGGTGAATTTGTTAATCATAAGACAGAAAATATCTAGTAACGTAACTAACAAGTATCTAAATAGATGGCAGAACATGGCGGGGGATCTAATAGTGTTACGAATGATAGGAAGTTGTGAAGGTCCACATACAGAAGATGCTAACTAGATATCTGCATTCGAGTATCGTGGATAGGAGTAGATAGATTTGTCCCTCACCCGGTTCATATACCCTCTTCTTTTGAACCGTAGTAGAGGTTTATTTTATTTCCTGTTTATATTGAGTTTCCAGTTCCTTAATCTCTTTCAGCAGGTCCTTGCGTCTTAGTGGCATTATCGCCTTGCTTTGGGGGGTGGTGAAAAGATTTTTAAAAACATCGTTTTGCACAAGACTGACTACGAAGAAGTGACCGCTTGAAAACAAATCTTTATATATGTAAATCAAATTAATGCTGGTAGAACGCGAAAGAATGTCAGAGGTTATGGGCAAATACTTTTATCGGCTTAAAAAAAATGAAGCCTCTTCGGGGATTGAATATTGAGAGCGGAATATTCCTATATTCTATTGAAACATGAGTACAAAATGGACAGACATCAGGAATTGTATTTCTTTTCAGCAGCGGGAGACGATACAATTATGGAAACACAATTATTTGTTAGCTTGGAGAGCTGCCGTATTGTTCAGAATCTCCTAAGGCTATATTCAGAAATCTGATCCCTGTTCACTTCTAGTCCCAATTAAAATCTTTTTGTACGAATTCAAAAAGGATAATATTTCTATAAAAACAAAAAAACGAAAACGAAAATTACGTCGTATAAAAATGCCTTTCTCGACGTACATAACATTAAACCTGCTAGTCAGTGCACCAAAGCTCGATTCCTTATACATTCGATACACACACACACACACACACACACATATATATATATATATATATATATATATATATATATATATATATATATATATATATATATGTAAAAATTTCTCAGAATTAACCTGTAGAAAATGACAATATCTATTAAGGAAAAGAGAATGGGAAAACTGTCATTTTAGCCGACGTGTTTCGTCCAATGTGAACTTTTTCACGGCAAAAAAAAAAAAACGAAATGAATTTATTGAAACAAAGTATCTATAAACAACAAACAAAATGTCGTTAGCAACTAGAAGAATTTAGAAACGCCATTGTATACTCATATGGTGAACTGAAAAAATTAAGTCAATTTGAATTTATGTTTGAAAAAAATATTTTTTGAAAAATCAATATTGGGCAAAAAGCGTCGGCTAAAAATACAGTTTTCCTATTGTCTTTCCCTTAATATATATATATATATATATATATATATATATATATATATATATATATATATATATATATATATATATATATATAGATATATATATATATATATATATATATATATATATATATTGATTGAACTTTAAAGGCAGTAAATTCGACGTTGCTAATCGAACGCTCCTCTGTGACCCAATCGGTTAAGGCACGTCAAGATAAATGAGGGTTACGTATAGGATATAGGATCGATTCCTGTCGGAAAACGAATATTTTCTATGAAAATTTTTCGGACATTCAGGCCGGTAAATGTTATTTAATACTGTTTATTATAAAACAGAGAATTTACTTAAATACTTGTATCTATAAAAAGAATGTAGAAACATAAAAATGTCTTAAAATATTTGTCGGACTTTGTCCATTTCATAATATATATATATATATATATATATATATATATATATATATATATATATATATATATATATATATGTATATACATGCGCGTGTGTCAGTGTGTGTATATTGGAAAAATGTATGTGAAAGTGGAAAAAGTTATTGTGTGACGCGTATTGTCCTTTAGGATTTCTTCTGAGTAAATTTTTTACGTTGTTGCGACTACGCATGCGCACGAATGAGGGATGCTGGGAATTTTAATTTTTGTATTATTTTATTTCTTTATCTATTTATTTTTTACAAACTTACATTATATAAACAAGATAAAATCTGGTGTATTTATCGGATTCTACTTAAGAGACCACAGAATTTGCAGAATTTACATGAAGCGGAGAAAACATTGAAAACACTTTCAAGCTTCTTCAGTACCCTGATTATTTTCTATTCAATGCAAAACAAAACGCCCATAAAATATTTCAAAATAGAAAAACGGATTATCCTAAAAAACTAATGAATCAAAAATATATTGTTCTACCAAACAATCTATCACATCTAAAATTAAAAAGAATCTATCTAAATTCGAAATAAAATAAGTTACTACAACATATAAAACAATAAAAGACTTCGTCAATACTAAACAAAACGATAAACGAAAACGTGAAGGAAGAATTTACTCGATCGCCTGTAATAATTGTCAGAAAAATACATAAGAGAAACCTCAAAGAATCTAAATAACAGATTATATGAACACAAAAGAAACATTTTACAAAATAATACATCAAATGAGCTGGCTGCCCACTGTAACGAGACTGACTATAATTTGACATAAAAATGCTACTCTGATCAAAGGAGAAAACATTTCACTGCGATGAAAATGTTTAGAGGGTGCGTTGACAGCGGAGTTATCTACAGTAAATTGAGAGAAAACCGACAGGACAGAACTTTGGGATTTTTATTTTTGTTTGATAATTCTATAGGTATGTGAGTTTGTAAAAACTGACATACATGAGGAATTATCTACAGTATTAATGCACCTTGATATCTGTTAATAAAATATAAATGCATAGGGACTTTTCAAACAACCTACATTTGAAATCGGGTGGGGAAATTTCGGAAGACAACGTATCTAATGTCAGCCGTTTTTTATTTCCAAATGAAGAGCTCAGAATCAAGAGATAAAACATGAACAATTATTAATGATATAAAGTAATTCATCAAAATCTGACTTTCATGCATATATTTACGTCCAATACTCTGGCTTTACTGAATATATATATATGTATATATATATATATATATATATATATATATATATATATATATATATATATATATATATATATATATAGTCAAACCGAGGTTTGGTCTACGTTTGTATCGAGCTCTTTAGTTAGTTGTTTACTCGTATCGGTTTTTTTTTCTTTGGGCCTTGAACCTGTATCTGTGCGATTATTTTCGACAGACTTTCATGTTCCTGGCTCTTTCTTTTTTAAAACCTTTATTCCCTTCGAGATTGATTTGGTTATTGTTAAATCAAGAATTGGAAGGTTTTTCGACACGAGTATAGTTACCGATATATATATATATATATATATATATATATATATATATATATATATATATATATATATATATATATATATATGAAATGGACAAAGTCCGACAATTATTTTCAGACATTTTTTGTGTTTATACGTTTTTTTACAGATACAAATATTTAAGTAAATGCTCTGATTATAATCAGCAGTATTAATGACATTTAACGGACTGCTCGATGCGTATCCAAATGTAAATAAATGACATCACACATTATAAAATAGTCAAAGTCCGACAATTATTTTAAGACATTTATCTATAAAAAGAACGTATAAACATAAAAAATGTCTTAGAATAATTGTCGGACTTTGTCCATCTCGACGTCATTTGTTTACATTTGGATACGCATTGAGCAGATATGAATGTACGTGAGAGAATCATGGAACATTGTAGTTTAAAAACAGTAAAATCGACCTTGTTGCCTCTGTGGCTCAATCGGTAAAAGCACGTAGGCTATATGATGTTTCCGTAGGAGGACGAATATTTTCTATAAAGATTTCTCGGACATTCAGGCCCGTAAATGTCGTTAATACTCTTTATTATAAACAGAGCATTTTCTTAAATATTTGTATCTATAAAAAGAATGTATAAACATAAAAATGTCTTAACATATATATATATATATATATATATATATATATATATATATATATTTCATATATATATACATATATATATTTCATATATATATGCATATATATTTTTTTCATATATATATGTGTGTGTGTATGTATCAAGAGTAAAAGTGGTACTAAACAGTGAGGAACATTGTATATTTATTATTATGGGTAGTATATATATATATATATATATATATATATATATAG
Organism: Acanthosepion esculentum; assembly: GCA_964036315.1. Classification (NCBI taxonomy): domain Eukaryota; kingdom Metazoa; phylum Mollusca; class Cephalopoda; order Sepiida; family Sepiidae; genus Acanthosepion; species Acanthosepion esculentum. The sequence continues at coordinate 4,945,936 of OZ038512.1, read as the reverse complement.
ATAGATAGATAGATATATATAAGACCTGGCCACACGTATTCGAGGCTACCCGTCTACAAGGGTGACTAGCCATCCCTATTGCAGACGGCCGCTCGGGAACATCTGTGTTTGCTCAACAGAGCCCACCTGCGTTTTACACAGCAACTATGCTGAGCAGACCTTAGTTACACATTCTGAGAGTGAGCGTGTTATCTTGTGTGATCAACAGTTTGAACAAGGACAGCACGCTAAACCCCTCGGCCACGATAACTTGTGAATGTGGCTTCGTGCTAGAGCAGCTAGAAGAGTTCCGTCTACCCAATTTTAGTCACAAGGCTTGGGTCAACCCGTACTATACACACACACACACACACACACACACACATACATATATATATATATATATATATATATATATATATATATATATATATATATAGTTAAATTCCCAGATCAATTCTGTGGACAAGACAGATTGGTATAAAATGACAATTGGAAAAATCTTAAATTTTGCCGATGCGTTTCGTCTTCCGACTTTTTCAAGGCAAAAATGAAATCGAAATATCTCTGTTGTTATAGTTACATTAAAAATTCAAATTTAAAAAGATAGACGCTTCTGTCCAAGCCTTTTTTCTGTTTGATGTAAATTACCTTTATAGTAAAAAAAAAAAAAATTTTCTTACTATAAAGGTAATTTACATTAACCAGAAAAAAAGGCTTGGACAGAAGCGTCTATGTTTTAAATTTGAATTTTTAATGTAACTATAACAACAGAGATATTTCTATTTCATTTTTCCTTTGAAAAAGTCGGAAGACGAAACGCGTCGGCCAAATTTCAGATTTTTCCAATTGCTATATATATATATATATATTAATAAATTCACATATAACTACGTTTATGGTGAGAGACAACAGACAAAAAGACATTCAAAGTTTATTAATTTTTGTCTGTTTTCTCTCAATCTCTGGTGAAACTTTAATAAAGGTAAAACATTTTAGATCGATATACGTTTCCTATTTGTGCTTTTATTTTATGATGCTGTCGAATTCTGATCCATATTTGATCAGCATTTGATCTTTAACTCATATCTGTATATATATATATATATATATATATATATATATATATATATATATATATATATATATATATATTAAATAAATGACTGCTTAAAATCAAGATACGAAATATAAATAGAAAAAGCAGTTAAAGAAAGGGAAAGAAAAAAACGTTTAAGTAATAGGATCGCCAAGGAAAATGCAATGGCTGACCTTGCAAAAGTGTTGCCAAGTTTTCCTGTGTGATTGTATGCGTGGGAGCGCGTGCGCAAGTTTTGACTGCTGACAGGAGACGAGCGAATCGTAAGTCGTCGGTGCATTGCGCAGAATTTGCTCTCCTTTTCAGATTGCTCTCCTTTTCGAACTTTGCGTGTCCGCGACTGTGTCATCACATTGAATGCGGTTTGAATCCGATAATGTGCCATCGGCAGTGGGCATCAAGGGGAAATCGGAAGCAATTAGAATTAGAAGGAAAGAAAGAATGAAAGATAGAATGAACGAAAAAGAATGAAAGAACGGAAGAAAGAAAATGAAAAAGAAATAAAAGAAACAAAGAGTAAACCAACAGAAAGAAAGAAAGACAGAAAGAAAGAAAGACTAAGAGAAAGAAAAGGAAAGAAAGTGAAAAGAAACAACAGCTAAACTAAAAGAAAGAAAGAAAGAAAGAAACTGAAATGCAACAAAGGCTAAACTAAAAAGAAAGAAAGAAAGAAAGAAAAGCAAAACTAAAATAAAGGGAAAAAACAAAGGCTAAAAGAAAAGAAAGGAAGAAAAAAAAGAAAGAAAGTGAAAACAAATAAAAGCTAAACTAAAAGAAATGAAGTGAAAAGAAACAAAGGTTAAACTGAAAGAAACAAAGAAAGAAAGAAAGTGAAAAGAAACAAAGCCTAAATAAAAAGAAAGAAAGAAAGAAAGAAAGAAAGTGAAAAGAAACAAAGCCTAAATAAAAAGAAAGAAAGAAAGAAAGTGAACAGAAACAAAGGTTTAACTAAAACAATGAAAGAAGAAAGAAAGAAAGTGAAAAGTCAAAAGAAACTAATGGTAAACCAAGAGAAAGAAAGGAAGAAATTAAAACGACAAAAGAAACTAAGTTAAACAAAGAGCAAGTAGAAAAGAATGAACGAATGAAAGAAAGAAAGAAAGAAAGAAGGAAAGAAAGAAAGGGGAAATAAATAAAGGCTAAATTAAAAGGAAGTGAAAAGGAAAAAGAAAAAATGCTAAACCAAAAGAAAGAAAAAAAGGAAGAAAGAAAGAAGTCAAAAGAGAAAGGAAACAAAGGTAAAACTTTCCGCAACTTCATCTATATGCCGTGTCCCTTCATACATATATATATATATATATATATATATATATATATATATATATATACATATATATATATATAAAATATATGTATATATATTTTAAGAATATATATATACATATATAGTAAGTCTATAGATACATATATATAAAGAATACATGTATATATTAATATATATATATAAGAATATATATACATATAAAAAATATACATATGAAGAATATATATATTAAGAATATATATATTCTAATTATATATATATATATATAAGAATATATATTAAGTATATATATATATTAATATATATATACTTATATATTAATATATATATTAAGAATATATATTAATTATATATATATATTAAGAATATATATGTAAGAGTATACATTAAGAATATATATATATATTAATAATATATATATAAAGAATATATATATATATATATATATATATATATATATATATATATATATATATATATATATATATATAAAGAAACAATCACGCATAGAATCAATCGGCAATATATTTTTTATTCTTATTTATTGGATGACCCTCGTATATATATATATATATATATATATATATATATATATATATATATATATATATATATATATCGTGTTCAGTTAGTTATGTAAATTATTTGCAAATTACATCCATCTACGAAAGCCAAAACATTTTTTGTCTTTTCATTCTAAGCAAGACGGGCATGCCACTGGGAGAATTTACGGTCATATCTCGCAAGCTCAACTGTAAATAGGCGAGATCTCGACTCCACCCGAGTGCTGCGCTTAAATAAAAAACTCTAGGTACAATATTTATTTCTCATTCAATACAGAAAGTGTGGAACAATGCCAAAAATTGGGAATGGGGAAAAGGACGAACAATTACCATGAAAGTATTTATCAAAAAGAGGCAACCATACGGTGGTTGGAAAGCAACAGAAGCCGAGCTGCTATATTAGAACCAGTAATATTGCTGATTCTTCTTTGGCTTTCATTAAGGAACTCCGGATCATATGTGGCAGTAATCTTCGAAGCATAGATGAATGGTAGACTTATAGATATGTAAATATGCAGTATACAATGTACGGGCAAATGGTAGATTTGTAAATGTGCTAGATGGATTCTGACGAGAAATAACTTCTGGCACGACACGGTGACCCAAATATCCTTGCAGTAGATGCAGCTATTGATTCCATGTAACCGTTACTCTTCAAGTCAGTTGAAGACCAAGAAATGTGCTCATGAAGCGTAATTTCTTGAATTACAAAAATGTTCAGGGATTCGTAATCTGGAGTGTTTTTTTTATGATAATATATAAGAAAAATGGCACCCGATACACGAATTTCAAGTATTTAAGTAAATGCTCTGTTTATAATAAACAGTATTAAATAACATTTACCGGCCTGAATGTCCGAGAAAATGTTCATAGAAAATATTTGTCCTCCAACAGGATTCGAACCTGTATCCTATACGGAACTGTCATATAACCTGACGTGCCTTAACCGATTCCGCCACTGAGGATCGTTCTGTTGGCAGGGTCGAATTTACTGCTTATAAACTTCAATCTTCCAATTATTTCACGTACATTCATAACTGCTCATGGCGTATCAAATGTAAACAAATGACGTTACACATTATTAAAAATTTCATAACATATATATATATATATATATATATATATATATATATATATATATATATATATATATAGATGTATGTATACAAATAACCACTAATATTATCTATCTATCTATCTATATATATATATATATATATATATATATATATATATATATATATATATATATATATATAAAATGAAATGAAGAGGTTATAATGGTTCCAACGAGAGAAAAGTGTGTATATTAAAAAGAAGAGAGGTACCGCAAACTTTTTTGGTTGTAATGTGGGTTTTGTTTTTTTAAATATTATTCTTTATTTTTCATAGTTTTACATAGTTTTACAACACGTGTTTCTGGTCTTACGACCGTCTTCAGTTAAAGGGTGGAGATTTCCACATATTATTAAAAATAATTATTAAAAATAATTGATTTTTTTCCTTTATGCTTTTCAATGTTACATCTTCTCTATATGAGACATTCTCTGTTTTTGTGTTGGTCATTCCAATGTCTTTCTTTAAATGGTAGTGAAGAGTTCTGAGCGAAGGGTCATAAAACAATTAAGGTTGGTTTGAGAAGTGATGAATCGGGTTGTCTCATCTTTTAATGTTTTAATAACCCCTGTGTGTTCTTAGATCCCTTAGATCTATTTCCGTTTTCGTGTGTTCCTGTCAGCATGCGTGTATATATGTGTGTGTACATTCCCCCTGAATACATAAATTCTGTTCAATAAAAATCCCTACCGAGGTGGATATATATGAGACAAAAACAGAGGTAAGTCTTAATGGCTAAGTTTGTAGAGGTAGGCTAATGTGTATCGCTGGCCATATCCCAATATGCCTACGGATGGAGACGGATTGGGATATGGCCAAGGCTGCATTCCAAAAGCGTACTATAGCGAGACACAAGACGGTAACAAAGTAAAAAGCACTGAGCTATTACGCGACATCTGTCCTTCTTTACGACAGTGAATGTTGGACGGTCTCCTCAAAGATGAAGAAGAGACTCGAGGTGACAGGGAAATGGTTCTACAGAAGGATGCTAAGGAGATCATGGAGCGAGTGTGTCGCAATGGTGAGGTTTTAGAGAGGTTGCAAACAAGGAGGGGGCTTATACTTAACATCAGGAGGAGGCAGCTGAAGTTTCTGGGACACATAATGAGAAAGGAAGGTCTGGAAAATCTGATACTCACAGGTCGAATAGAGGGAAAGCGAGACAAGGGAAAGCGATGCATAACATACCTGGCGGGGGTGCGGAAGTTTAAATATCGGGGAAGAATTTGACGGAGAACGGTAAGTGCGACACTGACATCCGTAGACATATTGAGATGGCCAAGGATGCGTTCCAAAAGCGGACTATAGCGAGACAGTACGGTTTCTTTGGCATCAAAGAAAAAAGTATTGGGCTATTACGTGACATCTGTTCTCCTTTACGGCAGTGAATGTTGGACGCTCTCCTCAAAGATGAAGAAGAGACTCAAGGCGAAATGAGGATGCAAACAAGGAGGAGACTTATACTTAACATCAGGAAGAGGCAGCTGAATTTTCTGGGACACATAATGAGAAAGGAGAGTCTGGAGAATCTGATACTCACAGGTCGAAAAGAGGGAAAACGAGACAAGGGAAAACGACGCATGACATACCTGGCGGGCTTAAGCAAATGGATGACAGAACGCCGTCTAGAGGAGGTGGCAGAGCGAAGAAACATATTGAGAGATACGAAGGATAGGGAGAAGTGGAGAGCCATGATTGCCTACGCCCTGAAAGGACACGGCACATAAAAAGAAAAAAAAGAAGAGAATTTACTAGAACCTGATATTGAATTTTACCATTTTTTTAATATTTTTTTAATTCTCTCTTTCTTTCTTTCTTTCTTTTTCTTGATATTCGAAATATTTCATCTATAGTAATATGAAAAAAATGACTTATTTCTGGTCGTGGTGCATATCGCCTATAAAATTCTGTTTTTCATTACTACCATTGCTAGCAAACCGGGACCACATCTCTAGACGTCCGGAAATATGAATCTTTACGTCTTCTGAATTTGGGCGAAACTAAGTGAACCATAGTTGTATCTTAGCAAAGAAACGCTAAAAGCCACCGGAATCTCTCCCGATATTTTTCAGTGCCAACGGAGATATTGAATTTCAGAGCACGCATCGTTCCTTTCCGGTCTCTTGAATACTAGATCTGCTGTACTCATTGAACGGACAAAGGAATCAGTGCCCTCGCATATTACCTACATCTACAAACTTAGACATTACAAATTACCTCTCTATTTGTCTCATATATATCCTCCTAGTGTAGGGATTTTTATGGAACAGAATTATTGTATGGCAGAAGGACACCATTTCGGAGCAGGCAATAAATATCGAATAATCGCGATAATCACATTAATCATCTTTCTATTTATAAGTCTCTCACTTTTTCTCTTTCGCTATATATAACGTCCTTACATATATATATATATATACGTATATATGTATACATATATATGCGCCCTTACATATGTATATATATATATATATATATATATATACAGACACACCCACACATGTATAGATATATATTTGTGGTCAATGTATATATATATATATATATATATATATATATATAGATAGATAGATAGATAGATAGATAGATAGATAGATAGATAGATAGATAGATATTAGTAATCAATATATATATATATATATATATATATATATATATATATATATGTAGATGATAATATTAGTGGTCAATATATATATATATATAAATATATATATATATATGTATATATATATATATATATATATATATATATAAATTCCCAAGAGGATAGAATCCAGGTAGAACTCAATGTCCAGGACAGAGTAAGAATATAATATAAAAGGCTCAAACACTAATATTCCATGGTTATAATTTATTACACTGAAATCGTAATCACAATCCAATTCACCCGACCTACAAATTCAAAAATTCTGCTATATAGAAAGATGATTAATATTAATGCCTCCATATATATATATATATATATATATATATATATATATATATAGGTATTAATATTAATCATCTTTCTATTTATGACCCTTTCTCTCTTTCTTTGCATAAAGATATATATATATATATATATATATATATATATATACATATATATATATATATATATATATATATATATATATATATATATATATATATATATGAAGATAAAACTCTTAAGTTGTTCTATATTTATGGGATAAAGTGCTCAATATCAGAGATAGAGCCTATATAAATATAATTATAAAATTGAACATTGAAGTCAACTCTTAGAGGCCACAGGCTGTTTCATGCTAGACGCAGTCGTATATATATATATATATATATATATATATATATATATATATATATATATATATATATGTATATACAATGTGAGAATGGGAGAGGCTGATAAATAGAATATATTGATATATATATAAATAAATAGAGACTGACATGCATATATATATATATATATATATATATATATATATATATATATATATATATATATATATATATATATATATATATATATATATAAGGAAGCAAGGTGGAGTAATGGAGGTGAGCGAGGATTGTGGAATCGGAGTTCGAATTCCAGTCGAATCCATTACATTCAATTACGTGCTAATACCATTGAGAAAGTTATGAACCCTCTCCTCCCCCAGCTATGGGTAAATAGCAGGGCAGACTTGGTTGCATACCCTTTGATGGCAACTGGTCTACTGCAGAAAGAAATGGCAACCTAATGCGGAAAAAATCTGCGTCGTCATGTATCGAAAGATACATGGTCGGCTAAGCGTGTATCACGCATGGCACATAACTGACTGATATATATATATATATATATATATATATATATATATATATATATATATATATATATATATATATATATATATATATATATTTTTCAGTGCCCTACATATCTATATGCGTGTGGGTCTGTATGTGTCTAAACATTTCAGATAGACTATATTTATAAAAAAGAAAGTATGAATATATTTATTTATTTATCACTTAAACGTTATATATAATTTACACTGCATACATCGCTCGGGCTGTCGTCCTCACCTTAATTACCATATTCACAACGTTTCGGCTGTTGTACGCTCTGGCCTTTTTCAACATCTGTCTATATTTCTGAGATGAGGTATTATAAATATTTGCACTATTTACATCGTTCAGACTGCTGTACCCATCTTAATTGCCAGATTCATGACGTTTCGGTTGTGGCACGCTCCGGCCTTCTTCAGTATCTGTCTATATTTCTGAGATGAGGTACCTTCTTCAGGTGATATATGTTGAAACTTTCCCAAGGGACAAATGGCCCATTGGATAAAAACGTTAGTTGAGTAATTCAAAAAGTGTCTTGACCCAAAAAGACCCGCAGGTATTGAAGCTGCCCTACACAAAAGAAGATGACTTTCATAAATTAATCTAAAAATAATTTCATGGCTTTAAATAGCCTGCAAATCGTTGATAAGCCGGAGAAAACGAATAAAACAGGCTTCGCTGGGCAGCGGTTTTGTAGACTGAAGCCAATGACCACAGCGGACGGTTCTGTGACCAAAGCGAGCTTTTAAGTTTCGATTACATTGGATCTTGATTAACCTGGGGGTGATTGGCTTCACCAGATCTAAAATATACTACGTGTAAATGAATACCTTTTTGAATATTTTGGAAGGAGATGGTCAGATGCTCAAAGTGAATCCACCCCACCAAGCTACGGGTTAATTAGTAAGATTTGTATCATTAAAACCAATATTAACCGGTTTTAAATAACCAGCAAAGGATTAATAAGAAAAAGAATCTATCTAATTAAACTGATTAGCTACACAGGCATGTCGTATAAATTAATTTACATTCTCTGGAATAGAAATGTATAGAAACTATTGTGGCCACAAAATGAGGGATCACTGTATATATTGATTGTAATATAGAATTGATCCCCCACTTTATATCCACATTATATTTTCATGTTTGTTGATAAGCCATAGAAAACGAATCAATCAATCAATGAAATACTGATTAGCTACACAGGCATGTCTTTTAGATTTATTTACATTCTCTGGAATATATATGTATAGAAACTACTGTGGCCACAAAATGAGAGATCACTTTATATATTGAATGTAATATAGAATTGATCCCCCACTTTATATCCACTTTATAATTTCTTGGGAGTTGATAAGCCGTAGAAAACGAATGAATCAATCAATGAAATACTGATTAGCTACACAGGCATGTCTTTTAGATTTATTTATATTCTCTGGAATAGAAATATATAGAAACTACTATGGCCATAAAGTGAGGGATCAGTTTATATATTGATTGTAATATAGAGTTGATCTCCCACTTTACATCCACCTTATAATTTCTTGTTTGTTGAAAAGCTATAGAAAACAAATCAATCAATCAATGAAATACTGATTAGCTACACAGGCATGTCTTTTAGATTTATTTACATTCTCTGGAATATAAAATGTATAAAAACCTCCCTGGCTACAGAGGGATCATTTTATATAGTAATCGTAATATAAAATTCTTCCCCCACTATATACCCACATTATAATTTCTTCTTTTTTTTTTCAAACTCTGAATATGTATGCATTTAACTTTTCTCCTCCAAATATGGTTTAGTAAGACTTCTATCGCTAAACCATCTTCTCAAAAAAAATCTTACAATCTAAAAGTTTTTTCTGGGTTTGAATCACCTGCAAAGGGTTGATAATCTGTAGAAAATGAATCAATCGAATTAAACTGATTAGCTATACGTGCATGTTGTTTAAATTTATTTACATACTCTAGAATAGAAATGTGTAGAAACTACAGTAGCCACAAAGTGAGGGATCATTTTATGTATTGTTTGTAATATAGAATTGATACCCCATTTTATATACATTGTAATTTCTTGTTTGTTTTTTTTTGTGGGGGTTCAAATTCTGCATAGGTATGAATTCAACTTTTCTCCTCTAACTATGGGTTAGTAAGACTTCTATCACTAAAATATTATCTCCAAAAATTCTTACACTTTAAAAATTATGTTTTCGCTTTAAATCGCCTGAAAAGGAGTTGATAAAACGAATCAACCAAAACAATCATTGAGTGTTACTGATACCATGTAACCCAGTATAATCGGGCCATCAAAGTCTAAACCAGTTTACCCACAGACTAGTAGGATTAAAAGCCTTTTAAGTTTTTGTCAGAAAATCAAGGTCTCTCTCTTTAAGGTGTTCTTTAGAAGAGCCAAATAAAAACAGATTGACTTTTTAAATTCTTCTAAAAATCAGGGTCTCTCTCTTTAAGGTGTTCTTTGGAAGAGCCAAATAAAAACAGATTGACTTTTTAAATTCTTCTAAAAATCAGGGTCTCTCTCTTTAAGGTGTTCTTTGGAAGAGCCAAATAAAAACAGATTGACTTTTTAAATTCTTCTAAAAATCAGGGTCTCTCTCTTTAAGGTGTTCTTTGGAAGAGCCAAATAAAAACAGATTGACTTTTTAAATTCTTCTAAAAATCAAGGTCTCTCTCTTTAAGGTGTTCTTTGGAAGAGCCAAATAAAAACAGATTGACTTTTTAAATTCTTCTAAAAATCAGGGTCTCTCTCTTTAAGGTGTTCTTTGGAAGAGCCAAATAAAAACAGATTGACTTTTTAAATTCTTCTAAAAATCAGGGTCTCTCTCTTTAAGGTGTTCTTTGGAAGAGCCAAATAAAAACAGATTGACTTTTTAAATTCTTCTAAAAATCAGGGTCTCTCTCTTTAAGGTGTTCTTTGGAAGAGCCAAATAAAAACAGATTGACTTTTTAAATTCTTCTAAAAATCAGGGTCTCTCTCTTTAAGGTGTTCTTTGGAAGAGCCAAATAAAAACTGATTGACTTTTTAAATTCTTCTAAAAATCAGGGTCTCTCTC
>OZ038512.1:4835043-4927543 GCA_964036315.1 Acanthosepion esculentum | reverse complement strand
GATTAATACAAGAGAAAGAATACACATTTAAAGAATTTGAGAATAAAATATACAAAAAACATAGAAAATTAATTTTAATAAGATAAAAGCTACTTGGCGCAATGGCAGAATGTTTATATAATGATGAGTTCACATCAAGTGCTCTAACTGGTTGCCGTTCTGTTCAATACACTTTTCATATCTTGAAGAAATAGACCTACAAACGTCCAGTATCATTTCCTGGAGCAGATTCTTCTTCAATTGATACTCTCATTTCAGCAATTGTTTCAGGTTTATGCTGTAAACTTTGTCTTTTAGAAACCCTCACAAAAAGAAATCCAAGGGTGCCATATCTGGTGATCTAGATGGGCATTCAAATGTCCCTCTTCTTCCAATCCATCTGTTTGGCATATTTTAATCCATATAAAAAATGTATTATTAACTATTAATATTTAAAGAGTGTATACATTATTTTGGGACACCCCATATATATATATATATATATATATATATATATATATATATATATATATATATATATATATATTACAACCTTTGGTTTCTGTTGGATTTTAAATAAGCCCAGTCCGAGTAGTTCTCTTTTATTTCTATATTAGCTCGAATAAAGCATTGTCCTGTTATTGCTTTTGCGATGATTGGTGATATTGTGTTTGGTTCTGATCTTAAGTTTATTGTCGAGAATTACGAGATCAGCGCACTCTCAATACTGTTTCTTCTTAGTGCCTTCATTTTCTCCCCTGATCAGCCTGCGATTTATTAAGTGGAAAATTTCGGAGAACCGCCAGTGCTTTTAAAGCGTTGCTACGCAGAATATCTCTGCAATATAGTCTTTTTTAACGTTTATGAATGTTTAGTCGATGTTTTCTGATCTTTGGTCGTCGGATCTGATAAGGTAATTTAATTTATTGCCCCGCTCATCCTCAAAAATCCAAAGGCATTTTCTTTTCACCCAGTTTTGTCTTTCATTCCAATACGAAGAAACTGAACCTAAAAGACGCCGGCGAAACACGCTGTTTAACCCAATAAAAAAAAAATAATACCAACAATAATAATAATAATAACAATAATAATAATAATAATAATAAATGTCAGACTAAGATGGATGAAACAACAAATAATGAATGCCAAATTAAAAATGTGTAAAAGAATCTAGCAAATTAGTTCAGAAAGAATACAAGAAATGACGTGATTGGGTCTTAATGGTGATCGACTGGGAACGTGCAAGCGGCTGCATTTCGATCAAACAGTTTAATGGTATATACAAAAGACAAACTCTGTCCAGTAAAATGAAGCTTAAATATACGAAGACATACATAGGAAAAGGTAATAACAATAGTATAGATTTAAGAAAATGTTTCTTATATATAAGCCATTATTTTTGTATGGTGCTGGTAAACGATGTTCTCAAAATGCAAATAATTTTAACAATGACCACAATATACACTGATATACGCATTATAAGCATCACCACGAATTCTCTCTTGTAGCAACCGTATATGCACACATGTACACACGTACAACTACACACGCAAATACACCTATACCGACTCATGCATTCGTTGCAATAAAGTCCCCTGTTCGACAATGGGCAAAAACGTACAAATAAACGCAGCCAGTCGGGCTTGTGTCTAACTTACAGATGAGCAGACCGCACAAACATAGTAATTTTCATGAGTACTTATGCAGGCATGGGCGTCCTTACACCCTTGATGCATCAGGGCGGGTGTTCGTTTTTACAATGGACGCTGAAGATGTGTACGGCGCATTGAGTTGAGGTGGGAAGGTGCCCGAGGGGTTCTGCTTTTGTCCGCTCCTCCTTTCTTCTATTTAAACCCCACAAAACGTCAGGACAGATTCCGTCAAATTGACAGCATCGTATCATTTAAGGATCAGGTGAAGTTGAAATTTTTAATTTGCCCTTACGCCATTTTCTAACACCCACTTTTCTCTCTGTTTCTCTCTCCCATTTCCTCTCTTTCTCTGTTTTTCTCTCTCCCTCTCCCCTCTCTGTATAACTTTGTTTACTCTTCTTTTTCTCTTTCCCCGCTGTTTAGAGCTCTCTTTCTTTCTCACCATTTTGTACCTCGATTTCTTTCTCAATTTACACTTTCTTTTTTTTATCCCTTTTTTAAGAACCTACCTGTCTTTTGCTCTTTCTTGACATTATTCCCTTTTTCCTTCCTTTTCTTTTACGGATGTGCATCACCTTTGTTTTTTGTTTGTTTTTTCTCACGTTTTCTTCTTTTTTGCCTCTTGAATATTTGATACCATGATTTCTTAACTTTCTCCTTTTCTTTTGTTTCTTTCTTTCTTTCTTTCTTACTTTTCTTCGTTCTTTCTTTCTTTCATTTTTCTCCTTTCTTTTTTGTTTTACGCTAGCTTAGCCTACGTTTTCCATATTTTAATTTAGCAGACTTTTCTCTCACTTCTTCGCCAGTTAATTCTTTTTTCTTCTTTCGCTCTCTCTCTCTCTTTCCCTATTGTATATCTCCTTCCATACAAACACTGACACGCTTTCTTTCTTTCTTTCTTTCTTTGCCTACATTTTGCAAGATTTTATTCGCAACCTTTCCCCCCTTTTCTTAGTCTTCACCCCTCTCTCTCTCTCTCTCTCTCTCTCTCTTTCCTTATTTTTCTTTTCTTCCATACAAACACTGACCATCTGCTTTCTTTCTTTTTGTGGTTTTGTCTTGTTTCTTATTTTTCTTCATTCTCTTTCTTTTTCCTTATTTTTTCTTCCTTAAAAATATTGACTATATTCTCTCATTCTTTCTTCCTCTCTGCCGTTTTGTTTGTTTGTTTCGTTCTTTCTTTCTTTCTTTCTTTTTCTATTTTTTTCCTTATTTTTTATTCTCAATCTTTTTACTTGTTTCTTAGTTTTCTTTTTCACCTACTTTATCCTTATTTTTCTTGACTATATTCTTTCTTTCTTTCTTTCTTATCTTTTTATTTTCGCCTACTTTTTACATATTTTCACTTCATAGTATTTTTTCTCACTTCACCGTCAATCTTTTCTTTCTTCTTTCCTCTCTTTTGTCTCTCTTTTCACACAGGCCATTTTTGTCTTTATTCTTTCTTTTTTTCCTGGTGTTCTTTTTTTTTTCCTTTCTTTCCCTATCTAATCTTTTCCTACAACCAAACGCTAAAAATACTCTGTCTCTATTTTGTCCTTTCTTTCTTTCTTTCTTTCTTTCTTTCTTGCTTTATTTATTTATTTATTTATTTATTTATTTATTACTCATTCTCTCTTCCTCCTTCTGTCTTTGTCTCTGTCTCTAACATCAGTATGGCTCAGCGAATAATTTATAAACCTTTTCCTGCGGTTTCATTTTCCCTCATGTAAGATAAGGAAGAGGCGGAGAGAGCAAGAAAGGTAAAAAAACGTCTCCTTTATTTGTAAAAATGAAAACAATAAACTATTGAATAAATGTAACAATTACAATAAAAACACAACAACAATTAAAACAGCAATATTATTGCTAGATGACGCTAAAACGTTCCCAGGTTTAAGGGATCATTGAAAAATATCTGATGTTTAATAATTTGGGGAATGGATTCAATCGATAACTTTTCACAACTCCAAGTAATAATGCCTCATGTATAAACCTAACGCATGTCTAAGTTTTGACTCAAGTTTAAACGTAAATATATATATATATATATATATATATATATATATACAGGGTGTCCATAAAGTTCGTGTGCACTTTAGAAAAAATTATAACTTTATTTGTATTTACGATATAAATAATTTGTAAAAAGAATTAGAAAGAAGTAAATCTATATTTTTTAAGCTTTTATTGAAATTTTATTTAAGTTTCCACATGTCCTCCATCATTAGCAATACAAAGGGTAATACGATTTTGCAGTTCACGGGAAACATTTGCCAACTGATTTACAGTAATTCCTGAAATCGCATTAGTTATTTTAGCTACACTTAAAACTAGGTACATTAAACTTTATAACATTTTTTACAGATTATTTCTATCGCAATACAAATAAAGTTATAAATTTTTAAAAGTTCACACGAACTTTATGGACAACCTGTATATATATATATATATATATATATATATATATATATATATATATATATATATATATATATATATATATATATATATATATATATATGTGTGTGTGTGTGTGTGTGTGTGTTAAGATATTTTTTATGTTTATATATTCTTTTTTTATATAGATACAAATATTTAAGTAAGTGCTCTGCTTATAATAAACAGTATTAATGACATTTACCGGCCTGAATGTCTGACGTCACACATTATGAAATGGAAAAAGTCCGATAATTATTTAAAGATAATTTTTTGTTTATACGTTCTTTTATTTTTCATAATGTGTGACGTCATTTGTTTACATTTGGATATGCATCGAGCAGATATGAATGTACGAGAGAAAATCATGGAGAATTGTAGTTTAAAAACAGTAAAATCGACTTTGCTAACCGAAACGCTCCTTTGTGGCTCAATCAATAAAAGTACGTCAGGCTATATGACGGTTCCGTATAGGATACAGGTTCGATTCCTGTCGGACGACGCATATTTTCTATGACATTCAGGCCGGTAAATGTCGTTAATACTGTTTATTATAAACTGAGCATTTACTTAAATATTTGTATCTGGAAAAAAAGAAGGTGTGAATATATATATATATATATATATATATATATATATATATATATATATATATGAAGAAATATAGTTTTAAGTTGTGCTATATTTATGGGATAAAGTGCTCAATATCAGAGATAGAGCGGATGTAAATATATATATAAAAGTGAACATTGAAGTCAACACTCAGAGGCGACAGGTTGTTTCCTGCTGGATGCAATCGTCAGGCCGCGAATGCTGAATTTTTTTCTCGGCTATTTATATATGTGGGTCAGTGGTGCATTGTGATTAACGAAGAGGTAGCAAATCAGACTCAATATAGCGCCGCTCGCTCACATATTCCGTAGTGGAACTCAACTGATGTTCTCTGTAACCATAGGACTGTGCCCCCCGGAGCCACGATTACTATCACCAAGCCGCTCAAATTTCGGGCTAGTTCGTTGCATTCGCTCAGGCATGAATGTCTTTTGGAAAAGGAAAGTTTCCCTACCCCATATATGGTTTAAAAGTGGAAAAAAAACTATACTGAATCTATTGCTAGGTCAGCTGCTAAGAAAGTTCGCTCACTGTGCCGAGCTAGACAAATTTTCTCTCCAGAATCTTACATATCTATAAGTCTGACATTCGTCCATGTTTTGAATATTGCTACCACCTCTGGTCTCAGGGTACTGCTATATATTTGGTGATCCTTGATAAAATCTGGAATGTCATTGCTACTGACCTGGTATCTCGGCTTTAGTCGGCTTCCCTTAATCTCCTGAGAGATCGCTCTCCGCCTTCCATCAGCATGGCAGATGCTTACCTCCAAGAAAATGACTCTTTTCCCCTTCTCAAGTTAACGTTTCCAACTGACATCAAGTAGAAAGGCCATATTGAATCCATTGCTAGGTCAGCTGTTAAGAAAATTGGTTTACTGTGTTATGCATGACATTTTCTCTCGCCAGAATCTATCTTACATATCTATAAGTCTACCATTCGTCCATTTTTAGAATATTCCTGGCACATATGGTCCGGCGCATCTGCTATTTATCTAGAAATCCTTGATGAAATTCAATGAAGAATCAGCCTTGTTCTGGCATCTCGTCTACAGTCACTTTCCCATCGTCATAAGCTTGCGCCTTGTGCAATTTTTATAAATATTTTCATGGCAAGGACCTCCAATCTGTGGTTGAGTGGGGTAGGAAATGGCTTGTAAACTTTATGTTGACACTTGACTAATGCATGGAATAATAATGCAAACACAAAATGTAGTTAGAATAAAATGTATTGAAACAAGAAAATGTACACAATATTTACATATAGTCTTTTGTATATTTCTGGGAAGACCGTTCCTGGAGAATGTGTTGACTAAGTCGCAGTCGGGCAGAGTCTCTAGTTGGATCTTTTGATTCGCCTCCCAGTCTTCCGGTACCAACCATATTTATATCGTCGGTACTCCGCTATGCAAATTAGGTGGATCCTACCACAACACTTTAATACCGCCAAAACGAAACTGCTTTCCTTTTACCCTCCACAGAGAACCATCACTGCATCCATTCAGAATGGCTCATTCTCAACTCTTTGAGAGCGCCTCGTTATGCTTGCTTAGTCTCACGCTCTGCCCTGACACGAGGTGGAATAAATACATTGAATCAATAGCTTCATCTACTGCAAGAAAAATTGGCTCTCTGTGTCGTGACAGAAAGTTTTTCTCGTCTGAGTCCACCCTCCAAATCTATAAATCAACCATCCGTCCTTGCATGGAATATTTTTGGTGCTCCCGCTGTACATCTCAAAGTCCTCGACAAAATCCAGAGAGGAATACGATAGGTCCTGATCTGGCATCTAGTCTACAATCGCTTCCCTACAGACGTCATGTGGCTTCCCCCTGTCTCTTCCACAAGTATTTTCACGGCAACTGTTCCGACGAGATATTTTCGCTGCAGCCCAGACTGCATGAATTTAAGCGAGCTACCAGGCTGGTATCTCGGTCCCACACTTTTACTGTCAAAACGGGTAAATATAACCGTCTCTTCCACTCAAACACCTTCTCGTCTCGATAATCTTCAAATATTCAAGTGTAATGTCGATCGACATCTGACACCCTGAACTTGTATATATATATATATATATATATATATATATATATATATATATACAAGTTCAGGGTGTCAGATATATATATATATATATATATATATATATATATATATATATATATATATATATATAGTGTTGTTCTAAAAAAGTGACTCACCTGATTTTTTTTACTAAATGTTCTCTTCTCCGATGAAACGAAAGTTGAGCTAAATTCAAAGGATAAGCGATCTAAAATCCGAACAAGAAGCTTTGAAAGCTCTTTGAATTTAGCAGTAAGTACTGCCAAGCATCCGTTCAGTATAATGTTCTGGGGATGCTTTTCTTTTGATGGAAGTGGTTTCTTAAAACCTATTGAAAAGACCCCCAGAAGCCAGCAGTACAAGAGAATTTTAGTCTTGTCTGCTCCCTTCTGCTGAAAGGGTGCAAATCGACCCCACCAAGCTCATTTTTATGCAGGATAATGCTCCCTGTCACAAATCAAAATTGATGAAGGAATATTTTGATGAGAAGCAGGTGAGTGTTATGACATGGCCGTCCCAATCTCCTGACGTCAACCCCATAGAACACTTATGGAGCATTATAAAGTACAGGCTCTCCAGAAAGCAGTTGAGCAACAAAGAGGATTTGATTGTGAATTTCATATCCGAATGGAATTCAATGCTTGGAGATGAGATTTGCCATAACCTAATCAAGTCAATGCCAAAAAGGTTTGAAAAGATTATTCAAAATAAAGGAGGACCCATAGATTATTAAATATTTCGAACTATATTACCTATTACAAATAAATTATACCTCTATTGTTCTTTATTTTAAGCTGTTCGGTCATGTTTCTATTGATTACTAGTTGCAGGAAATAAGTGAGTCACTTTTTTTGTACAGAGTTTTTCCCTAAATCTCATTTATATCCAAAATTATAATTATCAATAGAATACCTTAGGGTGAGTAAACTTTTTTTACTAGGTGGTCGGGAAGGGGTCTTTATATTAGTAACATTAAAGATCCGAAAAACAACAGGGGATAAAATTTAATTAAAAAAAATCAGGTGAGTCACTTTTATCGAACAGCATATATATATATATATATATATATATATATATATATATATATATATATATATATATAAAAATATATATATATATATATATGTATATATATATATATATATAATGTTGTGTCATGTCAAAAATGCTTGGCAATTCTCCCAGAAAGAATAGGAATGCGTGGAGAGTCATGATTGTCTACATCATAAAGAGGTATATCATTTCTTTTTTAAATCTTTTAAGTCAAAAATAAATTTTAAAAATAACAAATGCGACTATGACACAAAAGAAATAAAACACTGTCTATTAAGAACCTAATATATTCGATTTACTAATGAGATGTTTGAAAGGAAATTGAAACAAAAAGAAAGAGCTGAAATCGTTAGGACACATAATGAGGAAAGAGGGCTTGGAGATTCGGAAACCAAAAGGACATTCTGAAGGCAAGAATAACAGGGAGAAGCAGTGGTTAGAAACGTAACAAACTTGTGTAAGTAGTTGGCAGAACAGGGATTAAAAGTGATAGCAAAAAGTAATCAAACGAAGAATTTGTAAAATGGAAAGAAAAAAAGAAAAAAGAAAGAAAAAGGAAATAAAGAAAGTAAGAGGATAATAGTGAAAAGAAAGAAAGAAAGTAAGAAAACAATAGTGAAAAGAAAAAAGAAAGTAAGAAGAAAATAGTGAAAAGAAAAAAAGAAAGACGTAAAAACAAAAAGAAATAAAAAATATAAATATAAAGGGGGAAGGAAAAATCAATAAGAAATAAAAATAAAAGAGACAGAAAGAAAGAAAAGTCAGGGAGAAAGAAGGAAAAAACGAAAGAAAGAAAAAATAAAGAAAGGAAGAATTCAGTTCTCATAAAGAAAGAGATGATAGAATAAAAGTAAGAAAGTAAGATTAAAAAAAAATAGAATAACGAAAGCCTGCAAAAGAAAGAAATAAAGAAAGAAAGAAAGATAGGAATCAACCAAAATGAAATACAACAAAAGAGGAAAAGAAAAGAAAGCAATGTAAGAGAAAAGAAAGAAAGAATGAATGAAGGAAAGAAAGAAAATGAAAAAGAAAGAAAAAGAAATAATAATATAAGAGAAAAGATAAAAAGAAACAAACAGAATCGAAAAAGAAAGAAAAGAAAGAAACAAACAGAATCTAAAAATAAAGAAAAAGATAGAGAAAAAAAAACAAATAAAAAATCAAAAAGTAAAGAAAAATAAAAAGAAACGAAACAAACAAATCAAAAAAGAAAGACAACGAAAGAGAAAAGAAACAAACAAACAAAATCAAAAAGATAGAAAAAGAAAGAGAAAAGAAAGAAACAAACAAACAAAAGAAAGAGGAATGAGGAAAGTAAATACGGAAGAAGAAAAGAAAAGAAAAAAAGATAGTGTAGTAATTAAAAGAGTAAAAGCAATGACTACAAAGAGAAAGTCAGCATAAATAACAATTGTCAAATTACATAACCAAGATGAAGACGAAAAGAAGAAAATGATTAAAAAGGAAAATGGCGCGCAGTCACACACACACGCACAAAGACGAACAATGACGTTAATAAAAGATCATCAGAAGCCGGAATAAAGACAGCGACGACGACGATGACACTTGAAACGATTCAAATGTAATCATAATAATAATAATAATGCCAACTTTCTTTTCTGCTCGCCTTCGTCTTCATGCACCCAAATCCACAGACATCTGCGAAAGTTTAATGAATTGGGAGCAGAAAAAGGATCCCGTATATAGAAACGACACGGTACCCCAGCGACAAACTTTGATTGAAGTTTGCCTTTTTTTTTCTCACTACTCATTTGTCGCTGACCTGTGTCAACCCTCCGCGGCGCAATATAGTGCAGTTCCGAAAGCCCGAGGTCATGCCCTGCCGGCCCTCACGTCACAAGATCTATTTGTCTTTTCTCTTTTGAATTCTTATCTTCTAATCTATAAAGCTGAAAGCGTGTGTGTGTGTGTGTGTGTGTGTGTGTGTGTGTGTGTGTGTGTGTGTCTGTGTGTATGTGTGTGTGTGTGTGTGTGTGAAAGCCTGAAAATTAATTTAATATATAAACCTCGTTGTTCGTGTCAGTGTGCGTGAGAGAGAGAGAGAGAGAGAGAGAGAGAGAGAGAGAGGGAGGGAGTGGGAGGGAGCAAATATAAAATTATGACCTAAAATAAATACATATCCTTACGTCCTACTCGTAGAGAATATATCGTAAGGCCGAGTTTAAAGTAAGAGTCCCACGCGTACGTGAGGCATGAGACAAAGAAGGTTTTTTTCTTCTCGTTATTTTCCTATTCCAAAGTCTCGGGCGTCCGAGTTTATGCGTTAATCACGCTCTTGTGAAAGATACTGCCTGAAGAAAGGACACTCTGGATCCGAGCTTAGTAATAAGGACCAGATAAGATGACTTCCAAAAGCTAAGCAGAATATTAAGAAATGCAGATATATTTCGTTAGGAACAAAGAAAAGAGAACAGAACTGTTACGTAATATAAGTCCTTCTGTATGACACTGAATGCTAATCAATCTCTCCAGAGATGGAGAAGAGACTTCAAGCAACAGGAATGTAGTTGCTGAAAATACCACGGTCCGAAGAACGACGAAGTTCTAAAGACAATGGAAACAAAAATGACACTTAGACTTAACACCAGAATAAGTTGAAATTTCATAATGAGGAAAGAGGGTTTGGAAAAATTGTTACTCACAGGACAAACTAAAAGCGAGCTTGAGTGAATGGAGAGCAGACCAAGTTTTGGGAGAGATAACAAAAAGATTAAATTTATTAACTGCTACAAAGGACAGGCAATTATGGTCAGCCATGATTGCCAACGTCCTGAAGGGACACGGCACATAGAAGCAGATTCAGCTAACTTAAAGGATCTTGCTTAATAAAAACCAATTTAAATATTCTTCTTTAAAATACAGAAGGCGCTTATCTCTCTTTGATTCAGATAAGTCGCGTGGGTCACATGACGGCCGCTTCATGGCGTCACTACATACAGTAACCAAAGCGGCAGTCATTTTCCAGTTCGTGGACAGCAACCAAGGGAGAAACTTGCTTTCTTCTAGCCTGGGGCAAAGCTGAGGCTAAATCTGCCCCCCCCCCAGCAGCTTACAAACACATGGTGCCGTTTCCATTTGGTACATACATGAATCCGGTCCATTTAAATCTGGAGTCTTAAATATGGCGTCTCCAGATCAGGAGTATCTCCAAATTATATGTAAGTCCTTTCCTTTTTGTTCCTCCTCATATTTGCTTTGCTGTGAATATGTGTGTGATATATAGTTCTCCACGTGGGACACCTGTATTAAAGTATATGTATATTTTTGCGTATGTCATAGTATATAAAAGACTTGCCATGTGTGTTATTCTTTTTCTTTTCAGCCAGTCCATTCCGTCCTCATCGTGAAAAACCGGCGTTGTTACTAATTCAGAGAAAATCAATTGTTGCTCTGAAATTGGTAACCACCTGAGCATTTAGATCACAGCTTTGGAGTAAATAAAACTAAGCAATGTATATACTTCAGAAAGGAATGCGGAAATCTTAATAAATCTCAATATTCTTTTCTGAAGTAGTAAGTTTCAAAGAAACTCTTGCACTTAAAGATGGAAAATAAACAAATGATTCTTTTATTTTAACCTATATCTCAACTTGATGACAGAACCATTTACTCTTGTTTCGAAAGTAATTCTGATCAGTTCGATGAGGTCAAATTGGTAGTTGATCTCAAAAATGACCTCCAGTATGTTGTTAACTGGGGCAAGAAATGGCTTGTTAATTTAAAAGCATCCAAAACTAAACTTCTCTGTCAATCACATGAAAGATCCTTTCCTGTTTCCTATCAGCATGGCTGATACTAACTTCCATGGGAGTGACTCGTTGCGCCTATTCGGGCTGACATTCTCGGCTGATATGAAATGGAAATATTATATTGAATCAATTACTAGGTCCATTCCTTCCACTTCGTGAAATATCGGCGTTATTATATAACCCATAGATCAATGACCATAGACAGAGGAACGTAAATAAGAGAATATATCTTTATTCTAATCGCTCCCGTTACAATTAATTACTAATTTTTTATGATAAATTAATTACTGATTCAGAGAAAATCAATTGTTGCTCTGAAATTGGTAACCATCTGAGCATTTAGATCACAGTTTGAAAGTAAATTAAACAAAGAATGTTTGATACAATTATATGAAAAAGGGGTTAATATTCATTTATTTAAATATTAAAATTCAAATTAAAAATAAAAATACTTTTAAATAATTCTATATTACAACAAAATATTTAAAATATTATTCAAATATGCATTTAGTCAAGATAATGAGAAATTGAAATTGTTTTCGGGTGTAAAATTGTTCAAGTGTCAATATATGGAAACATTCAATCTCACTTTTAACCTCTTCTCAATGAATAAAATATTTTTCATCTAAAATGTTGTAACGATCTGAAGATGGAGCAATGACAGGAGCCTAAGGAGGATGATGGAAATGTTCTCTATTTAGTGCTATAATCTTTGCCTGGGTTACTCGGAAAATATGTAGTCTTGCAGCACCCGTTTACGATTATTGAATGGCGGAGGATTTTTGTTGGAAGCTATTGTTCAATGCTTCCAATTAACGATAATGCTTCTCTGAATTAACTGTTTCGTTTTCGTTGTGATCTTCATGATAGACGACACCCTCCAGATCCCACCAAACACAGAATCTAACTTTTATTGGCTGTTATTATTGCTTTGGAGATGTGTTCTCCTGGACAGTTGCTAATGACAATTTTTTATTTTAGATATGATTATAGTGAACAGACATTTCCTTACAGGAAATGTTCGGTAGTAATTCTATTCCTCAAGGACGAGCAAAGGGCATCTCTTTGCATAAACCGAGAAGCTGCCAGATGATGGAGGATCCATTGACCAATTTTAGATACTTGTCCGAGTTTAGGAAGGTGTTTAATGATTCACATGTGATATGTATTGAACTGTTCTATTATTTCTCCTGAGATTTTTCTTAGGGTTTTGTTAGATTTGTCCGATTACAATGTCTGGCTGTACGGACCGATCTCGTAATAAGCAATCCCCCAAGATACACAGCATTCACCTTCTTCGTGTCTCATTTCGATTTCACCAGGACTATTCCGCTTCACATTGCTGTAAACAATCCATTTTTCATTGCCTGTGATAGTTCTTTTCAGAAAGTGATCGTTCTTGTTTTGTTTAAGCCCAGAATCAAAAATGTAAATTCGGTCCATTCATTTTTCCCGTTAAATCGTGTGACACAAAAGCATTGCAAGAATTCACGCATCAAAGCGACTTCAAATACTATTCAAAGCTCATATAAGATATATGGAATATATTTCTAATGTCTAGTGTATTCTTTCGATTGGCCCATTATTAACGACTGTAGAACTTTCTCTTTGTCCTAAATCAAAATGATCACTTTTAAATCTAGTGAACAACTTATGAACAATATTCTCGACTATAGCACCATCTCCATTAACGGCACATACTTATTTTGCTGTTTGTACAGTATTTTTGTTTTCTTTATGAAAATAATATGTCTACTTCTCCCTCTTTTATTTTTGAAAATAATAATTCTTCTTCTTCTTCTTCTTCTTCTTCTTCTTCTTCTTCTTCTTCTTCTTCTTCTTCTTCTTCTTCTTCTTCTTCTCTTTATGAAACTAAAGGGTCGTCTTCTACTTCTTTTTCTTCTGTTTCTTTATGAAAATAAAAGATCTTTTTCTTGTTCTTCTTTTTCTTCTCCTTCTTTCTTTATGAAAATAAATTTTCTTCCTGTTTTTCTTTATGAAAATAAAATATCTTTTTCTTCCTCTCCTTCTTGAAAATAAAGGGACGTCTTCTTTTTCATCTTCGTCTTCTTCTTCTTCTTTTCTTTATGAAAATAACATTCCTTCTTTTCCTTTATGAAAATAAAATATATTTTCTTCTTATCCTTCATGAAAATAAAAGGTCGTCTTCTTCTTTATAAAAATAAAACGTTTCTTCTTCTTTTTCTTCATGCAAATAAACGATCTTCTTATTCATGAAAATAAATGCCATCTTTTCTTTTTCTTCTTCTTGTCCACGTTTGTTAATTGTTCACTCCGTAAATATTGGATTTGCAATAACATATCAATGAGGAATAGAATGATAATTTTATCAGGAGTTTCTCTCTCCTTTTCATTTTTTTCTTCTCTCTTTTCAATGTAGTATGGAGGAGGTTTACTGATGTCATTTGCAGAATCGTTGCCCACTGCGAACAGTGGTGATCTTAATGGAGACACTGTTCCTGAGACCTTTAATAATAATAAAATGCTAATGATGAAAACATAGAGAGAAAACTTGAATATTGTCGGCGTCCCTGGTGAGAAAACAGCCATCTTCCATATTAGACGTGAATAATAGATGATCAGAGGCTTGAAGCTGATCTTTCTCCTGATTTGGATCTAGCAGCTCCTTCCTCCTACTTTAATCGCGTAGTCTATACAGGAAAACAGTTTTCAACAACAGTAGGCGTTAGTGCTTTCATAGCAAGTAAGGGTTTACGGGATGGAATTAATAGCCCCAACCTGTTTTGTGTCCCATTATTCGCTTAGAACTGACTGGGCTCGATCCCGTTGTTTCAGCGTGATTTGGTTGTATGTCGCTTTAGCCGTTGATAGGAGAACAAATATAGCATCAACCTCATATTTTTCTTCAACCAGATGAACAGTTCCATATCCTCCTCCATGGTTTGAATCTCTCTTCGGTCCCAAGTCCACTCCAGATTTTTTTTAATCATTTTACCCCAAGCGGAAAGGTAATAAAGTCACTAAGATGCAAGGTGTTACTGATTGTTAGAAAGTATATATAATAAAGAAAAAATACTATTGAGGAGAGAGAACAATAAAAGAACACATTTTTTTTAAGATCAAAGGAAATAAAGCTACTAGGACGCAAGGGGTTACTGAGTGTTAGAGAATATGAGAAAAATACTATTAAGGAGAGAGGACAATAAAATAACAAGAATTAAGAAGACATAAGATAACGATTGACATTACATTTAAATTTTTCAAGATCAAAGGCAATAAAGCCACTAGGATGCAAGGGGTTACTGAGTGTTAGAGAATATGAGAAAAACTACTATTAAGGAGTCAGGACAATAAAATAACAAGAATTAAGAAGACATAAGATAACGATTGACATTACATTTAAATTTTTGAAGATCAAAGGCAATAAAGCCACTAGGATGCAAGGGGTTACTGAGTGTGAGAGAATATGAGAAAAACTACTATTAAGGAGAGGGGACAATAAAATAACAAGACTTAAGAAGACAGAAGATACCGATTGACATTACATTTAAATTTTTGAAGATCAAAGGCAATAAAGCCACTAGGATGCAAGGGGTTACTGAGTGTGAGAGAATATGATAAAAACTACTATTAAGGAGAGGGGACAATAAAAGAACAAGAATTAAGAAGACAGAAGATAACGATTGACATTATATTTAAATTTTTCAAGATCAAAGGCAATAAAGCCACTAGGACGCAAAGATTTCATTGACTTGCACTCCTGTCTCTTAGATATTATTATCATTTAATTATAGATATATATAATCCAATGAATAAATTTAAATAAATGTACGTGTAAGTGTTCACATATAAATACATATATAAATCGTTTGGTGTAAGAAAAAGAGTGCTCAATGCTAAATTACAGAGCTATTAAGTATATAGTAACAAAAATAGTAACAGAATATGTTTCTTCTTAAATGGTGAATCATACACAGAGGCCACACATCAAAGTGGCTAACATAAGCTACCTGAAGATAGCGTTATACATGAAACTGAGTCTTACTGTCGGCGTGAGGTATTATGTCAGGCCCAAAAAAATTGCAGATTCTTCTTTGAATTGTATGAAGAATGTCTAAATATACCGCAGAAGCACCGGACAAGATATGGCAGCAACATTCAATACATAGACGAATGGTAGAATTATAAATTTGTAAGAGTCTGGCGAGAAACAATACAGTGAACCAACTTCCATGGCAGTTGATTCATAATCATTATTGCTCTTCATGTCAGAGGAAGTCGCAAAGAGTTATTCTCCTGGAGGTTAGCATCAAACATTATAATGGAACGTAACCAAAAAATTAAAAACACTTAAAAGAGAGCTGTTTCGCTTAGTCATGCGCAATATAGTTTGTGACCGACAGAGAAGAAACTCTTTTTTTTATTATAATATAAATTTATGTTGTGTTCAAGATTACTTTGTTTTTTGTTTTTTTTTATTTTTGTTTTTTAATTGTTACTGATCCGGAATTTTTGGCATTTGACCCAGCTTCTTGCTAATTCGCTTGGACATCGCAAATACCTCTGTGTCGAGCCAGACAAATTTATGAATCTGTCAATGAAGGAAGCTTCTCATAGCCACGTCGAGTTTGACCTGCAAAGAATTTAGTACTGACACCATTTTCGTTATGGTGGGGCACTTGTCTAGTGAATATTCCGTTGTAGTCAACAGAACGAGACACGACGAAAAAAAAATGAAGGAAGTAATGATTAACGAAAAGCAGACGGTAACGAATAAGCAAAGAATAATTTTCTTTTAAAAAAAAATAGAGCGAAAAAGAGAAACAAGTGAAAAAACAAAAAGGCGGTTGGAGAAAAATCGAAATAAACGACAAAATAGATAAGAAAAGGAAGGAGATGATGAAATGGAAAGAAAACGAACAAGGAAAAACAGAAAGAACGAAAATAAAACACGAACAAATAACTAAAAGAGACTGTGGAAAATATGATGAAACTGTCGACTATATTATCTCAGGATGTCCGGAAATAGGGAAAAAATAATATACCCACAGACAAAACAAGGTAGCGACATATATGCACTGGAAGATATGCAAGAAGCACAAAATCGAAACCAGTGAGGGATGGTAACAACCACCCACAGTTACCTAAAATAACGATGCAACTATCCTCTGGAACATGCCAATACAATCTGACATAAAAATAAAACCCAACAGGACCTGATATTATCATAAAAGACAAGAAATTCAGGAGGTGTTTGCTTCTTGACATAGCAGTACCATCTGAGAGAAACAACCCCATGAAAATTATCGAGAAATTGTCCAAATACAAGGACCTGGAGATCGAGATTAAGAGGATTTGGGAAATGAAGACTGTGACTGTACCAGTAGTAATAGGAGCACTAGGCCTCGTGAGAACAGGAATGGACAGTTTTAATAACAGTGTCCCAGGTAACATCAATATACAAGTTGCCAAGAAGATCGCCCTACGACTATATCCCATATACTAAGAAAAGTGCTATCAATTAAATGACAATTCTCCTATCGGGCCTAAGGACAATAGTTTGGACCTGGCTCTACAGGATACAAAGCAGGAAACATAACATACACAAATAATAATAATAATAATAATAATAATAATAATAATAATAATAATAATAATACCCATCAGTGGCTGAGTAGTGCAGGGTTGAAAGCTGAAACTGAAGGTTTTATCCTTGCTGCATAAGATCGGTGCTTGTTAACCTGAAATTATCAAGCACACAAACTAAAATATAGTTAGCCCAAAATGCAGGTTCTGTGATAATTACCCAGAAACAATCGATCATCTTGTATCAGGTTTCACGGTATTGGCACCCACTGAATATAAAACCCGGCATGACAGAGTTGGCCAATATCTGCACTGGAAAATCCGTAACTTCTATAGGAAGGAAACTGAAAATAAGTGGTATAAACATCACCCTGATCCGGTTACGGGGATAGGACCTGTTACAATTTTATGGGACTACACAATGCACACAGACAGAACAATCAAAGCTAATCGCCCAGGCATTGTTATTAGAGATCGCACACAAAAAAGGTGCCTCCTTATTGATATGGCAGTCCCTGCAGACTGCAATGTATCTTTGAAGATCTTCAAAAGATATCAAAATACAAGGACCTTGAAATCGAAATCTCAAAAATGTGGCACATGGGAACATCAACAATCCCCGTTGTAGTTGGAACCCTCAGATTGGTTGGAAAAGATTCCAGTAGACTAATTGAAGGGATCCCTGGAAGCGCACGCCTTAAAAAAATACAAAAAAATTGTTCTCGCAAGTATAGCCCACACCTTACGAAGCCCTTTGTCTAAGTATTTTTTTTTTCAGTGGAAGACGTCATGATGCCATTTCTAACCTTAGGTCCTTTTGCGGAACCCGGAAAGAAATGAGTATACTTAAGAAATCAAAGGAAATAAAATAATAATAATAATAATAGACAAACTCCGTACCCCATCAGTTGTTACGTAGTGCAGGGTTAAAAGCTGAAACGGAAGGTTTTATTCTTACTGCGCAGGACCAATTCTTGCTAACTAGAAAT
The DNA here is from genome assembly GCA_964036315.1 of Acanthosepion esculentum. Classification (NCBI taxonomy): domain Eukaryota; kingdom Metazoa; phylum Mollusca; class Cephalopoda; order Sepiida; family Sepiidae; genus Acanthosepion; species Acanthosepion esculentum. Next base: position 4,909,439 of record OZ038512.1, on the reverse strand, counting down.
TACTAAGTACACATGCACAGTTGTGTTAAAGCGAAATGCAGATTCTGTGATAAATATCCCAAAAGAATTGAGAAACTTGTATCAGGTTGCACGGTATTGGTACCCATTGCTGACGGCACGAAGGAGTAGGCCAATATCTGCCCTGTAAAATCTGCCATTTTTACTGGAAGGAAACAGCAAAAAACTGGTATGAACATCCCCCAGACCCGGTTACAGAAATAGGACCATAACTATTTTATGGGACTTTATACACAGAACGATCAAAGCTAATTGCCACAAGAACAGAATGTGCTTTCTTACTGACATGGCAGTCCCGACAGATTGTAATGTTAAAATCTTCAAAAAACTATCAAAGTATAAGGACCATGAAGTAGAAATGTAAGTAATGTGGCACATAAGGACATCAATAATTCCACTTGTAGTTAGTCATCGGATTTATTGGATAGACTCATTGAAGGGATGCCTGGTAGACCATGCCTCAAAGCTCGCACATCTCGCCTGTGGAACTCCCTTCCTTATTCCTGTTTCCCTGACAAAGACAATCTCCAACTATTGAAGTGTAACGTCAATCGACATCTCCAGTTGCCTTGATCTATCCACTTCCCTTCTCCACATTCTTTCACCTTTCATTCCTATCTGCTCTCGCTCCTAATCTTCTGTAACCCCCTGCCTTGATCGATCCACTATCTTTCTCCACATCCCCTCCTTTACCATTCCTATCTGCTCTTCCTCCAAACCTTCTGTAACCCCTTGCGTGCTAGTGGCGAAATGCAGATTCTGTGATAAATATCGCTTGCTTGGGGTGATAAGCTTAAAAAAAAATTTTTTTTTTAAATTAAAAAAATATTAGTCACAAGTAAAACTTACACATTAAAAAGAGCTTTATCTATGTAATATGTGTGTGATCTTTGTTTGTTGTTATTGCTGTTTTATAAAATGATCAGAGTACAATGTCATAGAGCCATTTCCGACTTTAGGTCTCTGGTCGGGACCCGGAAGGAAATGTGTATACAACAGAAATCAATAATAATAATAATAATATAAATAAAAATATATAATTTGACGTACATAAAATCAGGCCCTTAAACAGTCAAAACAGTTACTATCTGGTTAAAAAATGGATTTCTGCGATATTTTAAACTGAAAGTAAATAATATTTGTTTCAAATCAGTTTAATTATATTTTAAATGAGCTAATTATTCTTAAAGTTTCAAAAATGTATATTTTATTTTTGCAAGATTTTTAATAAAGAGAATTACATTGCGATGAAAGACGACTAAATAAAGGGCGCTAATCAGCTATTCTGGCGAAACAAAAAAAACTGCTTCGAGTCAATTTAAATTAGTTTTTGAAACACAGTAAAGTATTTCGCTCATTGGAAATATTAAATTTAATCGATTAACTTTAAATTAAAACAAAAATAATCTGTAGGGACTGCCATGTCAGTTTTAAATTAAAATTAAAATAAAAGCTTCAAGAAAGATTTTTCACTTTTAAAAATTCATTTTAAACTTTGTGTATATTTATTTATTTTGTTTGTAGGTTTTTCCCGTTAAGGTGATAAGAACATTTGGTCAGATGGCTGCAATTTTATTGGATGATTTCACTTATAGGGAGACACACCCTCTATTTGTATATTTCAATAGATTTGCCTGACACCTTTTCATTCCCACAAAAAATCGCGCAGCGCAGAAAGAAGACGAGCTCTGTTTGGGCCACCGCCATCACTGCTGTTCCTAAAAATGCACAAGATTGTCCAAGCTAAAAGAAAACGTGACAACAATTTTAAGTAGCATTAAATTCGTTGACTGTCGTAACGCATCAAGTGTCACAAAGATAATATCTACAAAGTGATTTAGAAATCTTTTCTCTTTGATTAAATACTATTCTTTCGCCAGAAATTTCGACGTCTTTAATGCACATTGTCTGGCCCTGCGCATGACGATAAACTAAATCCGGCAGCAAGGCTTCTGATCGGGGGACTGGTTGTCTTGAGGAGTGTGGAAATACCATATAATTACTTTTGTTCCCATGCCCACCCTGAACTTGGATGGTAACACCTGTTAAGGTCCTAGCTATGGCCAAATATAGACACCCTAACAAAAATCAACAGTACATTTTTTATAGTAAAATTACCAACAATACATTTTTTGATCTACAATATATATATATATATATATATATATATATATATATAAACATATATTTACTCTTAAAGTATATAATGATTTACAAAATGTCTGTTGTTGAAAGCATAAACCTGTATCCAAAATAACTCATAGAGGTGTTGATATGCCGCTAAACAAACAAACAATATGATATAAATCTTACATGACATTAATCCATATATTATCCTACAATTTCTTAAAGAAATGAAACTGGATTCCAAAATAACTTACAAAAAACTACAACATAAAACACACATAACACCACCTCTAATGTCCACACAAATATGTATCTGTCAAAAAGCTGAGTATCATCTACCATGTATTCAATTGTGAAAGCAGAATAACATATCATATTTTTCTTACTTCAAAGCACGAAAGAAAATTAAATGACCCACAAGGAGTTGCTGTAAATTTAAACAAAATAGTCACTCTATTATGCATGTTGTCCCTCTAGGACGTGGACGATCATGGCTCTTCCCAACTTCCTATCCTTTGTAGCTCTTTACAATGTATTTTTATTACTTCACTGTCCCTGATCTGATATTATCCATATGCATAAGTTTGCACAACTTTGTCGGTCGCTCGCCGATTTGTTCGGTAAGCAAACAAAAACCATCCTTTTATTTTACATGTGGCACAAAATGCCAGTGTCACAAATAAAAGGCTTGTTTGGTTTGGGATGGCTTTGTTTTGGTTTGGTTTGAGTTGGACTGGTTTGGTTTTGGTTGGTATGGTCTGGTTTGGATTTGGTTGGTTTGGTTTGGGTTTGGTTGGTTTGGGTTGGTCTGGTATGGGTTGGTGTGAGTTGGATTTGTTTGTTTTAGGTTGGTCTGGTTTGGGTTGGTTTGCTTTGGGTTGTTTTGCTTTGGGTTATTCTGGTTTGGGTTGGTTTGCTTTGGGTTGTTTTGCTTTGGGTTAGTCTGGTTTGGGTTGGGTTGGTTTTGTTTGCGTTGGTCTGGTTTGGGTTGGTTTGCTTTCGGTTGGCCTGGTTTAAGTTAGCTCGGTTTGGGTTGGTCTGGTATGGGTTGGATTTGTTCGGTTTGGGTTGATCTGATTTGGGTTGGTTTGCTTTGGGTTGGTTTGCTTTAGGTTGGTTTGCTTTGGGTTGGTCTGGTTAGTTTTACGGCCTCTCAACTTCAATGGGTTATTTAATGCCGACAAAATTTTTATTGATGGTAATATTTCTTCAAAAAATGTATTCCTGGTAATTCTTTTTTCTTTCAAAAATGTATTCCTGGTAATATTCTTTCATCAAAAAGTTTATTGCTGGTATCAAAACCTATTTTTAAACTTTCATAGTGGTTTGATACCAGTTTGGGTGGTTAACTACTTTTCCCATAGCTGAGACCCTAGCAAGTGCTACCACCCGGGGTCAGGGTGGACCTGTAAACACCAGCAATTAAAAGGTGGTTCCATGCTCCTCAAAACCTCCCGATCAGAGGCCTTGCTGTTGGACATAGTTTATCATCTTACCCAGGACGTGGATGTAGTTTATCGTCTCACCCAGGACGCTGGCCATTGTCACAAATACAAGTCTCATATATAAGAAGAAACAAATTTAATATCAAAAATTCAAGAAACTTTAAATTCAAATATGCTGTTACACGATTTGACAATTTTGCTGTTATACCTGGTATGTTGTTTTTTATGCTTTTTATGTGATTAAATATATTTATAGGCATTTATAGCATTTTTTTAAATACGACATTATTTTTATTATCATTATAAAAAATATTTGTGTTAAATGGATTCAGTTGGGTCTTTTCTAATTGATTTCTTTAGCTCTAAGTTGAAATGATGATCCCTCTTCCTGTTGTGACCTCATGATCCAGTTTGCCTCTCTACTGTTGCCTCCATTTTAAGCTTATTTATCTTTCTCTTGATCGTCTTTGAATGCACTTGGAAAATGGAAACCAGATTATGAATGTTGGTACCATTACTGAAAGCCGGAATTAACTTTTACGTCTCACCATTGGTCATGTGGGAAGACCGTCGGGCTGACACAACACGATCTTAACCAGTTCTCTTTCTAGCTGAATAATTCAAAGGGTTTGTCAGAGATTCGTACGACAAATGATGGCTAAAAGTCTTATCTGAAAACCTGAATAAAAGAGACTCAATTAGTTTAGTGTTTTTCTTTTTTTAGATATTAAACATTTTGTGGGAAGGACAATTATGCTGTTACACGATTTGGACAATTTTGATGTTACACCCGGTATGTTGTTTTTTATCCTTTTTCATGTGATCAAATATATTTATATAAAATTCTTGGATTTTTAATCCGGCATTATTTTTATTATCATTATAAAAAAATATTTGAATTTCTTCACGTTTGAGTAGATATTATATTTTTCTTTTTTGTATTAAACACTGAAATTAGCTGAAATTCTGTCTGCTTAGATCTTCGAAAGTTTTATAAAAAAAAAAAAACGTATATTTTCTTTATTAAGACTTTCGATGACCTAGGCCGGGGAAAAATAGTAAGTGATGTCTACCCAAGCATGTGTATCCACAAAATTTATTTATAGTAATAACAAATGTATACACAGATCGTTTGAAAACCATAATAACTCGAAATTGCTTTGACAAATTGTCAACCTTTAAATAATTCATTTAGATATCGAAATAAAAGAGAAGTAGCTAAACACTTTTAATGAAATATATACAGCAATGCCTGGAGATGTGAGTTTAATTCATTCCAAGACCGAGCTCGTTAATCAAAACATTCGTATTTTAAAACAATTTCCCCATTGAAATTAATGGCAATATTTCCGATCCGTTCAAGGCGTCTAAAAATAACCCTTATTTTCCTAAAAGTCACCCTTATTTTCCTAAAAGTTACCCTTACTTTCCTAAAAAATCACCCTTATTTTCCTAAAACTCACCATTATTTTCCTAAAAATCACCCATATTCTCCTAAAAATCACCCTTATTTTCTTAAAACTCACCCTTATTTTTCTAACAATCTCCCTTATTCTCGTAAAAATCACCGTTATTTTCCTAAAATTCCCCCTTATTCTCCTAAAATTCACCCTTTTTTCCTAAAACTCACCCTTCTTCTAAAAATCCCCCTTAATTTCCTACAAATCACCCTTATTGTCCTGAAACTCACTCTTATCCTCCGAAAACTCACCCTTATTTTCCTAAAAATCACCCTTATTCTCCTAAAAAATCACCCTTATATTCCTAAAAATCGCCCTTATTTTCCTAAAAATCACTCTTATTCTCCTAAATATCACCCTTACTTTCCTAAAAAAAATCACCCTTATTTTCCTAAAAATCACCCTTATTCTCCTAAAAATCACCCCTATTTTTTGTATCTATGTGTTTCTTAAAAACAAAAATGTTTGACTAAAGAAGAAATGTTGCATACAAACATTAAAAGAGAAAAAAACAAATTTTAAAGAAATAAACTGTACTAAACCATGAAGTTCAGACGAGTCATAGGACAACTGGCGGAGGAGAGAGGGGGGGGACAACAACAGGTAGTTTAGCAACCGCTAACCTCGCCTATCAACGGCTAGCTTAGTCCACGATACTGAAGATTAATTTTATCACCTAATTTCTAAAGCTTTTAAAACATTTATATTTTATCCATTAACTGCTTTTTTAATTTTTTAAATATAATTTTTTATTTATCTTCAAAGGGCTACTAGGAGTAAAAGATAATGAAATGGCTTTAGAATGACCCGGAAACCTAATCTTAAACAGGAAACAAGGGATAAACGCCTACTCCTGTCCAGAAGACTAGAAGTGTTAACCAGCCGATAGGCAAAACTATCTGCTCCTTTTGAGGGAAAATAACTAACTAAATAAATAGTAAATAAAAGCTTAGACGGAAACTTTAGATATATTTGGTTGAAGCAATCTTTAGAAGGTACCGGAAATCTAATCCTAAACAGGAAACAAAGGATAAACCTTTAGTCGTATTCAACCGCTGCTTGAAAGAGAAATCCTCCCCACGTCTGTGAAAACTATCAAATTTATACCCAGTTTCCAAGAACACGGAAAAGCACTCATCTTCCTCTCAGAATAGACCCATCAGTCCCCTCGGTGTCATTAACAACCTTTCTGAGGCTATAATCAATAAGAAGGTTGTTGATCACCTAAATAAGAACAAACCTTCACGGCAAGGGCACATCAGACATAGTAGCAAACCACCCATATTCATTTCATGCTCCATTGATGAGAAATAAGTTCCACTCGAACCGCTTCTTCACGTGAACCACTGCTCTGTGGAAAAGACTCCCAAGGGGTTGTTTCCCCTATCACTACAATGATAACCTGTTCAAGGCTATGGTTAATCGTTATCTTCCCTTACTAACCACACAAATTTGCCTCCTAACGTAACCCTCTTTCTGAGCCACCCACCCGGCTTTGTAATGAGTGAACCTTACTGAAAAAAAAAGAAGAAACCGCTTGAGCTACAAACAGTACGGGTTTCGATCGGCCCGATCCACTGCTGATGTGCTAATCCGATCACTAAAATCGTAGCCTGTACAAATCTATGGTCAACCGTTATCTTCCCCACATGCTCATAAACTGTGCGTCTTACTCTAAAACCCTCTATCTTGAGTGACTCCCGTGTCTTGTACAGAATGAAAATCATTGTAAAAAAAAATATAGCTATACTCGCCATATTACGTTCACAGAGTCCAATTACCCTCTTTTCTTTCGTATTCAAATTGCAAGTAGGAAGCTTTTTCCCAACAACTGTTATTTGTAGGACAAAATCCAACTTGAATGCTTCTCTGAAAGCTAAATCTCAATCTTAATTATTCTTTTTGTTGGTGTCATGTATAATACGCATTTTTTCTAAAAAAAACTAATAAGCAAATTTAGGGGTGCGTATTATACACAGCTACAAAATTATCTTTAAAAAATTGCCGATTCAAAGGTCGATTTCAGTTGCGAAATGACTACTCACCACAATCATATGACAATTTGACACTAACATTCGGCGATTGCGACCCCATAAGGATGTCAAATACAATCATATGTACCTAACAATATTTACAAATGTAAAATAAAATATGAATTATCATTAAACTAAATTAAAATAATATTATTCTATTTTTAAAACCATTTTTTTAAAGAAGAGTTGGAAAAGCTGGCCGTAATGAAATTGGAGGTGTACAAATTAATAGGGTTTGATTACTAAACTAGGGGTGCGTATTATACGTGAATAGAAGCATTTTTCCACACTTTCAGCACAATTTTAGGGGTGCGTGTTATGGATAAATGCGTATTATACATGAGGAATTACGGTAACTAAATGCACAAAAATCACTTTATTCACCATAAAGTAGACATTTATAGATAATAGTGCCAAAATAATGAGTTAATTTGTTTATGCTAATTGATTAAAGAATATATAATTGTATAACACAATTTGGGCACTATTATAAGTGGGGGTAATATGCTGTCTAAGTAGTCCACCACTAACAGTGGTTTACCTACTTCACGCCGCTGGCGAGTATTGTATTTGGTTGATGTTATAAAGATTACCAATTAATTCTCACCCCCTGTTTTGGTTATTCCTCATTCAGTAACCTTTTCTAGATTACAACAGAAAGAAAGAAAGAAAGATAGATAGAAAGAAAGAAAGAAAGAAAGAAAGAAAGAAAGAAAGAAAGAAAGAAAGAAAGAAAGAAAGAAAAAAGAAAGAAAGAAAGAAAGAAAAAAGAAAGAAAGAAAGAAAGAAAGAAAGGAAGGAAGAAAGAAAGAAAGAAAAAAGAAAAAAGAAAGAAAGAAAAAAGAAAGAAAGATAGAAAGAAAGAAAAAAGAAAAAAGCAAGAAAGAAAGAAAAAAGAAAGAAAGAAAAAAGAAAGAAAAAAGAAAGAAAGAAAGAAAGAAAGAAAAAAGAAAGAAAGAAAGAAAGAAAGAAAGAAAGGAAGAAAGAAAGAAAGAAAGAAAAAAGAAAAAAGAAAGAAGGAAAAAAAGAAAGAAAGAAAGAAAGAAAGAAAGAAAGAAAGAAAGAAAGGAAGGAAATGTTATATACCTTACCTATGGACATTAATGAGTATGTCCCAATCTTCATAAACACGTTGGACACTTTAACTTTATGTGATGAATTCTGAATGACAGTTTGTTTAAAGATAAAATATGCAAAGTTCAAATAAAGTAAATAAACATTATACTTACTTCAGTATATTAAATAATAAACTAAAGGTATAATATAAAAATTTCTTTAAAAAAAATTCTAACTCCAAATCCAGCAACGAACTTTCACGTGTTAATCGTTCGCCCCCAGTTTCCTACTAGCCTTACCCTATGTAGAGGGCTGAGTTATGAATCACCTTGGTCTATGGGCATTTACTTCATTCGTAGAATGGTAAGTATTCATTGTTTATATCTGTAAAAAATACTTGATCCAAAAATAGGTAAAATTGGCGTTTCGAGGTTTCGAATTTGCATGATTCAGTGATAAGTATATATTGGTCATTTTTATTAGTGACTTTATGCTTTTACTTGCTTCTTCAACCAGTTTATTATATAGAATGTCAGTCAGTTATGTGCCATGCGTGATACACACTTAGGCGATCATGTATCTTTCGATACATGACTGACGAAGCAGATTTCTCCAGCAGTAGGTTGCCATTTCTTTCTGCAGTAAACCAGTTGCCAACCAAGACTATAGAAGCCGGTCTGTCGTGCTATTTTACCCATAGCTGGGGGGAGAAAATGAGGATTAGTACGTAAGTGAATGTAATGGATTCGACTGGAATTCGAACTCGGATCATCCAATTCCACTACTCCACCGTGATGTGCTATCTTGTCCATATTGATAAATCTGGCAACCCGACATAATTCGATTTATTAAAAATGCTTCAAAAAATAAAATATACAGTGCTGTTCGATAAAAGTGACTCACCAGATTTTTTTTACTAAATGTTCTCTTCTCCGATGAAACGAAAGTTGAGCTAAATTCAAAGGATAAGAGATCTAAAACCAACCCGAAGAAGAAGCTTTGAAAGCTCTTTGAATTTAGCAGTAAGTACTGTCAAGCATCCGTTCAGTATAATGTTCTGGGGATGCTTTTCTTTTCATGGAACTGGTTTCTTAAAACCTATTGAAAAGACCCTCAGGAGCGAGCAGTACAAGAGAATTTTAGAGTATTGTCTACTCCCTTCAGCTGAAAGGGTGCAAATCGACCCCCACCATGCTCATTTTTATGCAGGATAATGCTCCCTGTCACAAATCAAAATTGATGAAGGAATACTTTGATGAGAAGCAGGTGAGTGTTATGATATGGCCGCCCCAATCTCCTGACCTGAACTCTATAGAAAACTTATAGAGCATTATAAAGTACAGTCTCTCGAGAATGCAGTTGAGCAACAAAGATGATTTGATTGTGAATTTCATATCCGAATGGAATTCAATGCTTGGAGATGAGATTTGCCAGAACCTAATCAAGTCAATGCCAAAAAGGGTTGAAGAGGTTATTCAAAATAAAGGAGGACCCATAGATTATTAAATATTTCGAACTATATTACCTATTATAAATAAATTATACCTCTATTATTCTTTATTTAAAGCTGTTCGGTTATGTTTCTATTGATTACTAGTTGCAAGAAATCTCATTTATATCCAAAATTATAATTATCAATAAAATACCTTAGGGTGAGTAAACTTTTTTACTCGGTGGTCGGGAAGTGGTCTTTATATTAATAAGATTAAAAATTAGTTTGACCCCAAAAACATTTTTAAGTAACAAAAAATCACTTTTATCGAACAGCACTGTAGGTTCGTTTGCCATATCGAAAAATAGCGAGAAAAAAAAGCCGACAGGGGGGTGAAAATATGAATGGGGTGCGGGAGGTGGAGGCGCCTTGCGTTATTCAGTCGAGAAATACAAGGCGTGTCTGCTTGAATATACTGGTTTATTTTTCCCGCCATTGCCAGGAATGGCGGTCATTATGAATCAGTCAACTGATGCCGCTGACCGGTCGCCATCTTATTAATTAGGCCGCAGGAAAGATGATAGGGCTGATTGTCGGCGGCAATGTGATGACCGCTGGGCAGTGCTGTCGGCTTCGGGATTAAACATCAGTTAATTAACATGTACTCAATTGTGATCGATTTCAAAGGCAAACGCGTCCTCCACCACTTCACCTCTAACCTGATCCCCAGACTCTGAAAAGGAATGTGTGAGGTGGTGACATGAGTCGCTTCGTAATAAGGGCAAACCCGATCCCAACCACACCGTTTGTCTTAATTTGGTGTTGAGTCCAAATTCGGTGCCATTTTATTTCTTGCTTTCTTTCAACTTTATTGCAAACCCCGCCACTGCTTTTGTTAAATCTTTTAAATTCTTCTATAATTTCTTTACCTTTCTTTTCAATTTTTATGACTTTTCTTTCTCTCTCTTTTCTTTCTTCTTTTTTAAGTGTTGTCTTTTATTTTTATATTTCATTAATTCATATTTCCTTGCTTTCATTTCTTAAATTACATTTAAGCATTGTCTTTCTTTCTTTTTTTTCTACCGCCTTTTTACTGTTGTCTTTCTTTATATATTTTATGAACTCTTTCTTTCTATTTTTATTCCTTTTAAGCGGTTATTTTCTTTCTTTCTTTTATCTTTCTTTTTTCTTACTTTTGTCTTTCTTTCTTTTTTCTTTCTTCCTTTTTTCTTTCTTTCTTAAGTATTCAGCTTTCTATTTTCTCTTTACCTTTTTCCTCTCCCGCTCCTTCATTTTTTCTTTCCTTTTTCTTTCTTTTTTCTTTCGTCCTTTCTTTTTTCTTTCTTTCGTAAGTATTCAGCTTTCTATTTTCTATTTACCTTTTTTGTCCCGCTTCTTCATTTTGTCATGGAGTTCTTTCTTTTTTTCTTTCCTTTTTCTTTCTTTCTTTTTTCTTTCTTTCTTTTTTCTTTTTCCTTTTTTTCTTTCTTTCTTAAGTATACAGCTTTCTATTTTCTCTTTACCTTTTTCTCTCCCGCTTCTTCATTTTTTATTTCCTTTCTTTCTTTTTTTTTCTTCCTTTTTTTTCTTTCTTTCTTTCTTAAGTATTCAGCTTAGTATTTTCTCTTTATCTTTTTTTTCTTCTGTTTCTTCATTTTGTCATGGAGTTCTTTCATTTTCTTTCTTGTTCCTTTCTTTCTTCTTTCTTTCTTGATTTCATTCTTTCTTTTTTCTTTCTTCCTTTCTTTTTTCTTTCTTTCTTAAGTATTCAGCTTTCTATTTTTACTTTATCTTTTTTTCTAACACTTCTTCATTTTGTCATGGAGTTCTTTCTTTTTTTCTTTCCTTTTTTCTTTCCTTTTTCTTTCTTTTTTCTTTCTTTCTTTCTTTTTCTTTCTTTCTTTCTTAATTATTCAGTTAGCTATTTTCTCTTTATCTCTTTTCTCCCGCTTCTTCATTTTGCCATGGAGACCTTTCTTTTTTCTTTCTTTCTTTCTTTATTTCTTTCTTTCTTGCTTTCTTTCTTTCTTTCTTTATTTCTTTCTTTCTTTATTTCTTTCTTTCTTTCTTTCTTTCTTTATTTCTTGCTTTCTTTCTTTCTTTCTTTCTTTCTTTCTTTATTTCTTTCTTTCTTGCTTTCTTTCTTTCTTTCTTTCTTTCTTTATTTCTTTCTTTATTTCTTTCTTTCTTTCTTTCTTTATTTCTTTCTTTCTTGCTTTCTTTCTTTCTTTCTTTCTTTCTTTATTTCTTTCTTTCTTGCTTTCTTTCTTTCTTTCTTTCTTTATTTCTTTCTTTCTTGCTTTCTTTCTTTCTTTTTTCTTACTTCTTTTCTTTTTTCTTTCTGTCTTATTTATTCAGTTTTCTATTTCCTCTTTATTTATTTTCGCCCGCTTTTCTTTCTTTTTTCTTTCCTTTTTTCTTTCTTTATTCTTTCTTTCTTTTTTCTTTATTCTTTTCTTTTTTTCTTTCTTTCTTTCTTAAGTATTCAGCTTAGTATTTTCTCTTTATCTTCTTTCTTCTGTTTCTTCATTTTGTCATGGAGTTCTTTATTTTTTTCTTTCTTTTTTTCTTTCATTTTTCTTTCTTTATTCTTTCTTTCTTTTTTCTTTCTTCCTTTCTTTTTTCTTTCTTTCTTTCTTTCTTTCTTAAGTATTCAGCTTTCTCTTTTCTCGTTAACTATTTTTCTCCCGTTTCTTCATTTTGTCATGGAGTTCTTTCTTTTCTTTGCTTTCTTCTTTTTTTTCTTTCTTTCTTAAGTATTCATTATTCTAGTTTTCTTTATCCTTTTCTCTCTTATTTCAATTTGTCATAACGTGCTTTCTTCTTTCTTCTCGTGATGTCACTTATTGTCTTGATTTGCTGTCATGAAAAATTATTGTCAAATTTCTGGAATTAGTAATCGTCCTCTTCTGATGTCGTCTGCTAATGTCCTTAACATCAACGAGACTTTCTCCTGAGACTCGCAAAAACAGACGACCGTTTTCAGCCTATAGTTCTTTAATTAAACTGACGGAACTGCATTCATGGCGACGTTTCATAGAAAGAATTAAATGATGTCAATTACTGTATTTCAAAAATGAATCCTTCTGTCAAATGTCGAAACATTTCTATAATATATATATATATATATATATATATATATATATATATATATATATATATATTGTCATCCACCGAGAGTCTGTTTCGCTGTATCACAGCTCTTCAGTGTGGCTAGACGTCCGATTGCTTCAAGCCGGGATCGAAACCCTGTCGATTTGGCATCCGTCAGAAATCCTACACCTAGACTATCTCTATCTCACACTCTCTCTCTCTCTCTCTTTCTCTCTCTCCCCATATCTATCTATTTATCTATCTATCTATCTATTTGCCTTGCTCTCTTTCTCTCTATATATATATATTTAAAAAATTAAGTATATAGATGAGGATATAAATAAAGATGATAATAATAATAATAATAATAATAATAATAATAATAATAATAAAATAATAAGGATAACATTATTAAAAATTAATATAAAAATAATTAATAATTTACGATTATAACTATTGTAGATAAGAAAATCACATAAATGATCATATACAAAAATGTGAATACCTGTATGTATACATGTTAGTACCAATATAAAACAGAATCAACACTTCTAGTGTCTATTCTTCAAAATCAAAGTTTTTAAGGAATTTAGCATTTGTTCTTGTGTCTACACTTGAAGATAAGTTCGTTTCTTTGATTCAATAATTCATCAGCATTTTTGTACTTAATCATTATGATTTTTTTCCTCTATGCATAGATTGCATCTGTCCCCAGAGTTGTTGGGGGTTTGAGATTGACAGATAAATTCTTCATTTGATATGTGGGGTGAAGCCTTCATCCTTATGGTTCCAATACTGGTGGGATAGAACAGTTTGATACTTAAAGAAGCATTGGATAAGGAATTATTCATATATATATATATATATATATATATATATATATATATATATATATATATATATATATATATATATATATATATATATATATAAAGTGAACATAGAAGTCAACACTTAGAGGCGACAGTCTGTTTCATGCTAGATGCAATCATCGGGCCACGAGATTGCATCTAGCATGAAACAGACTGTCGCCTCTAAGTGTTGACTTCTATGTTCACTTTTATATTTACACACGCTCTATCTCTGATATTGAGCACTTTATCCCATACATATAGCACACTTTAAGACTATATTTCTGCATATATATATATATATATATATATATATATATATATATATATATATATATATATATATATCAACGAGTTCTCCTCCGGTTCCTTTATCACGAACGCTGGTGTTCCCCGAGCCTCTATCTTGAGCTATTCCTGATCTTCATCAATGACCTTCCAGAAGTCATCAGTTCCCAAGTTGGCATCTACGCGGACGACACCACTATTTACTCCTGCCTGTAAATCTGGTATCGTTGACAAAACTAACCGGGCTATTGATCTCCAAAATGGCCTCCAATCTGTGGTTGACTGGGGCAGGAAATGGCTTGTAAACCTTAATGACTCCAAAAAGAAACTGCTCTAATTTACCCACCACAGAGAACCCATCCTGCCTCCCATCAGAACGGCTGACTCCCAACTAATAGAGAGCGTCTCGTTACGCCTGCTTGGTCTCACGCTGTCCACTTACATGAGGTGGAATAAATACATTGGGTCAATAGCTTCATCTACCGCAAGGAAAGTTGGTTCTCTGTGTCATGCCAGAAAGTTTTTCTCACCTGTGTCCATCCTTCAAATCTATAAATCAGTCATCCGTCCTTGCATGGAATATTGCTGTCTGGTGCAACCGCTGTACATCTCGAGGTCCTCGTCAAAATCCAGAGACGGATATGCAATATGCTAAGTCCTGGTCTGGCATCTAGTCTACAGTCGCTTTCTCACAGACGTGCCGTGGATCCCTCTGTCTCTTCTATAAGTATTTTCAAGGCAACTGTTCCAATGAGTTGCTTTCGCTGGTTCCCAGACTATATGAATTTCAGCGAGTAACTGTGTTGGCATTTCGGTCCCACACTTTCAATGTCGAAACGGCTAAATATAACCGTCTCTTCTACTCAAACAGCCTCTTTTCTCGCACTTCTAGTTTGTGGAATACTTTTCCTCTTACTTGATTCCCTGATAACTATAATCTTCAAATATTCAAGTGTAATGTCAATCGACATCTTCTGATACCTTGATCTTATTCCCCGTCCTTCTGTTTATCTTCTCCCCAAACACACCACTTTACTCTTGTTCGCAACCCTCTACAACTCCTTGCGAGCTAGTGGCACACCCGCCTTGCTTGAGGAGAAATGCTTAATTTATAAAAAAATACATAAGTAAAACAGAACATCTACTCAAATATGGGTATCCATTAAAACAAAACGTTTAAACAATAAATTAAGATATAGGTATATATACAATATAAGTAAAACAATATTCACTATTTACATTATTCGGACTACTGTCCTCATCTTTGTCGCCATATTTATTACAACGTTTCGGCCGTTGTATGCTCCGGCCTTCTTCAGGTGTTTGGAATGTCGAACTGAACACTTTATTTCGCTCAAAGGGGTAGACTGTTCTGGTTCTACATGCCATGTCTAATGGATGTCAGTTATCAGTTAATTCCCCTCTCCAAGTTCTCCACTGCCTTAACCAGGTATTGAACTCACACACTTTGGGTCATATCACTGAATCTAACTAACGTTTTTATCCACAATCAAGGATATATGGCACAGTGGATAAAGGCGTTATTTAGTTAAAGTTGGATAAAGACTATTATAATTGTATTTTTTATATTTAATTTAAATTTCTTGTTCTGCTCAACAGGGATTATGTATTTCTTTATAGCTTTTTTAGGAGAAAATTCATCTTTCTTGTATTTATTTAATTAATGTGGTTGTATTAATTTGGGGAACAAAACTGAAAGGGATGTGGGGAAAGGCTGTTCCGACACTATTCTTCACCTAGCTAATCCGATTCGCTACCGATTCACTCTAAGAATTTCCTCAATCACCACAAGAACCCATCCTTCTTCCTTCAATCCACCTTGTACCACAATACCACATCTTCGCAGTTGGTTAGATCCAGTGACAGGACCCAAAGAGTGCGGAGAACTTGGAGAGGGGAATTATTGGAAATATATCGGTGAGGTGGGGATTAAATGAAATGTACATACGTTCTTTTTATCATATTTCAAATGAACTTAAACGGAACTTTTTATTATTTAAACAATGGGACATAATTTCCGATCTATCGTTTAGACGTTTTTTGTTTTTGTTTTTTTATCTGGAAATGATATTATAGCTAATTTCTCTTGCCGAGCTATGTCTAAGTATTTGACACTAATATAAAAACAGTGCCTATATCTTTGTTTTTTAATCTAGTGTAAACCAGACCTGAGGTCCCCGTTTTTGATCTAATGTAAAACCAAACCTATGTTTACATTTTTAATTCGAGTTTAAACCGGACCGACATCTACCAACCGGGCCTATGTCTAACTTTTTTTTTCTGTAATGTAAAATTGGACAAATATCAGACTTTTTAACTATAGTGTAAACCGGAATTGTGTTTGACTTTTTTAATCTAATGTAAACCCGACCTGAGTCCGAATTTTTGACTCGAGTTTAACTAGAGTCAAAAAGTCGGATATAGGTCCGGATCTATGTCTCCGTTTTTAACTCTAATCTGAAATCAGACTTAGGTCTAATTTTAGTCTCTAATGTAAAATCGGACCTTTGTCTGACTTTTTAAATCTAATTAAAAATCAGACATTTGTCAATATTTTATATCTAATGCAAAATCAGGTCTTTCTCTGCTTTTTTTAATCTAATGTAAAATCGAACTTTTGTCTGCCTTTTTAAATCTAATGAAAAATCAGACCTGTGTCTGGCTTTTTTTATTTAATGCAAAACAGGACCTATGTCTACCATTTTGACAGCCGCATAAACCGAACGTATATCTATCATTTTATTAATTCCTTTAATCTGACTGAGTCAAAATTTAATGTGGCTTTTGTCCTAAAAGGCTTGCGTTCGGCATTAAATAACCGAATAAATATAGTTAAGGTAACAAACCTAACCAAAACTTAACCACTTTAAACCCAATATAGAGTCACTATCCAGTGAGAAAAGAGTCTTTATCGAAATTAATCACTCAGTCGATCCAAAATTATTAATGGGAAAATATCAAAAGCTAAGAAAATAGCAAATATTCTTCATGTCTATAAGTTAGAAATAAGAGAAAGGTTTCACAAAGCAAGGGTCTGTGTGCTTAACAGAAGTGTACATTGTGACCGTCTTCATCCCTCTGTCCATTCAGCCTCAATAAAATGACCTGACCAAGTTTGAGTAGGAGGCTCCGCGTGTATTGTATTCGATGAGTCAGTCATTTGTACCATGTGTGGTTTAAGGTTTAAACCTCTGGTAGAGTCAAAATCAGGGTAGTTCAGTTATGAAACCACATCAACAAACAATTGCATGTCTTGAAATGTGTCAGGAAGCGGTTATTTTCCTCTTAATTCTGACCGAAATGTAAAGGGCTTAACATATATACTGTCTACAAAAATTAATATTTAAAAATTTTCTTCAACGATATTACTATTTAGTATGACAATATATATATATATATATTATATGCGCGGTACTTAGTGGAAAGTCCTCAATATCTATGATAGAGCTAACATATACGGTTGTATGTATTCATACAACTGAATATATATATATATATATATATATATATATATATATATATATATAGTAAAGGTAATATATAGTAGCTTATATATATATATATATATATATATATATATATATATATATATATATATATATATATATATATATTCCAATGTAATAAATTGTAACCATGGAATCTTAAAAATCTATATCGCTTATAATTTATTTCATGAATATTGTTATACTCATCTGTTCAGACCGAAAGTTTTTAAGAAAAAAATAATTTATACATACACACACATATATATATATATATATATATATATATATATATATATATATATATATATATATATATATATATATATATAAAAGTGAACATAGAAGTCAACACTTAGAGTCGACAGTCTGTTTCATGCTAATGCAATCGTCAGCCTGACGATTGCACTAGCATGAAACAGACTGTCGACTCTAAGTGTTGACTTCTATGTTCACTTTTATATTTACACACGCTCTATCTCTGATATTGAGCACTTTATCCCATAAATATAGCACACTTTAACACTATATTTCTTCATATATATATATATATATATATATATATATATATATATATATATATATATATATATATATATATATATATATATATATATATATATATATATATATATATATATATATATATATATATATATATATATATATATATATATATATATATTAGTCGATAGCCGTGCCTTAAATAGACGCCCAATTTTTTGTATTTTTTATTAAGCAGTGTATATTACGTCTACTGGATTGTACATTCACGAAGTAGGCTCACACCCATCGCACGTTGAAACACCAGTTCCCGTAGTTCACCGAAGTTAAGCAATGTCGAGCCTGGTCAGTACTTAAATGGGCGACCTGTTGGGAATACTAGGTGCTGTAAGTTTTGGAGAGCCGAGTTCTAATTCCAGTTGGGAAAGCTATGAATCTACCTCATCTCGTCTTATCTATGGGTTAATTAGTAAAAATTGTATGAATAAAAACTACGATTATCTAAAAACAATGGTTCAAAATATTTAGATTTCGGCATTAAACAACCCATAGAGGTGTTGATATACCAATAAACAAAAACAAGCAACCAACACAAGAAGAAAATGTGCTCCCCGGTACTTCTTGTTCCACGTGCCATGTTTAATGGATATCAGTTATCTCATATTAATTTCCTTCTAGAAGTTCTCCACTGCCTTAACTGTGTATTGAACTCACGCTCTTTGTGTCCTGTCACTGGATCTGACTAACGAATTTATCCACTGTGCCATGTCTCATTGAGTAATTATCAGGAGATGAGGTTATCAGAAGTCGAGGCAAGCTCTGGAATACTTTTTTTCATCCATTAAAATGGATAAATGGGATTTATTTCCATTAAATCAATTTTTTTCTGTTTTCTATGCATATTAGATATTATGCATCTGTGTACAGTTAATTA
The DNA here is from genome assembly GCA_964036315.1 of Acanthosepion esculentum. Classification (NCBI taxonomy): domain Eukaryota; kingdom Metazoa; phylum Mollusca; class Cephalopoda; order Sepiida; family Sepiidae; genus Acanthosepion; species Acanthosepion esculentum. The sequence continues at coordinate 4,890,692 of OZ038512.1, read as the reverse complement.
TATAAAAAATATGTTTATTCATTAGTTGAAGATACAATAAATTACAAATGCTTACGTGTACGAATATTTCTTTCCCCCCACTGTAGGTTTGTGCCTTAGCAGTGAGTACTTGTCCGGGCTATAAGACAGTGCACACTCATATATTAACACGCACCCATAAGCGTCATGTTCGCAAAAAAAAAACGGTATGTCAAAAGGATTGTTTTGCCCTTGACACCGCTATTATTTTAACTACCTTCCATCCTCGGCAATGTTTCTTTTTTAAAAAGCGATGATTGGAATGTTGATAAAACCTAAGCATATATAATTTATAGATTTTCTTTTTTTCTTGAGATGACAACAAAAATGATAAACACTATATATTTATCAAAAAATGACATCTTTCTTGGAAGGAACATGATTTCAAGACGTCGCGAAAACCCAAGAGAATGCTCGCTATTACCAAAAATGGTGTTCCAGATATGGAGCTCCAGATATGCTTTATCGATTGAAACAACGCTGGATAAAATGCGTGGCTTCAGAACGGTACTACTTCGAAGGAGCTTAAATGCAGAATCGATATGTGTTGTAGTTTTTTATAACATTAGAACCGACACATTAACTTGTCGCAGTTTCCTCTGTCATTTTACTCTATTAATATGTAATTATTTCTTTAAGTTTCGTAATACTTCGTTTCCCATTGCAAAAACACCGAGGTAACTCGTTCATAGTTTGTTATTTTGTCAGCCATACTTCGTCAGAATTGTTTCTGCAAAATAAAAAAAATATGAAAATATATTACACATTTAAAACATTATTAATTAATTACCCGCTAGGGTCCGCGACTTTTGCATCTATATATGCCAAATCGGTGGGGTTTCGGTCCCGGCTTGAAGCGATTGGATATCGAGCCACGCTGAGGAGCTGCGATGCAACGAAACAGTCTGTCTGCGGATGATGGCATTACCTCCGGAAAAAATAATTGAATCGGTCGATTACTGTGAGGAGACAAGCACGAATTTGTAAACAGTCACTATTACTGCTGATTATGTAACACTCTCCAAACTGGATTGAGTTCTCTAGGTCACTGGCGTGTTTATAAAAAAATGATACGTAAAATTCGCCTTTTTCCCCACCGGGCGTCGATAGCCTAGGGGTTAGAATTCTCCGACTGATGCCAAATTGTTCGGGTTTCCCGGCTTGAAGCAATCGGATGTCTAGTCACACTAAGGAGCTGTCATACAACGAAACCGTCTGTATCTGGATGACGATATATATATATATATATATATATATATATATATATATATACAAAGTTTCTGGAAAAGAAAAATATAAATATATACATATATATATATATATATATATATATATATATATATATAAAATATATTTTAAAAATAGCTTGTAGTGCCGGAACCGGAAGTGGAGATTTAAACTAACCTCTAGTGGATTCTGACGACGTCTTTTGGGAAAATTTGAGTGGGTGAAAAAAATGAGTTGTAGAGATCTGAGGAAATACGAAACAGAGTTTATTTCATTAAAGAGCAAAGACATGCCTCAGTGAACACAAAACATTTTTAGAATAAGCTTTTTCTTCCGTTACTTACCACTCGCTTTTCTTTAGTGTTTTTCTCTCGTTTTTCTTTCTTTGCTTTTTCTTTTTTACTCTTTCTTTCTTTCTTTCTTTTTTGTTATTCTGTATTTACGTTTCTTTTCCTTTCTTTATCCCTTTCTTTACATTTCATTCTTCAATCTTCTTTCTTTCTTCCTTACTCTTTTGTCTTTATTTTTTCTTTTCTGTTTTTCTATCTTTACTTTCATTTCCATTTCTTTAACTCTTTTTTTACTTTTCATTTTTTACACCTTTTCTTTCTTCTTTAATGTTCTTTCTTTCTTTTCTGTTTTTCTATCATTTCTTTTCTTTTCCTTTTTTATCTCGCTCGTTACTCATCTTACTTTTCATTCTTTCTTTCTTTTTTACTTTTTCTTTCTTTCTTTATCTCTTTCTTTACTTTTCATTTTGAACACTTTTTCTTTCTTTGTTACTTTTTCTTTTTTCTTTTTCTACCTCTTCCTTTCTTTTTTATCTTCTTTAGTTTTTTCTTTCTTTCTTTTCTCTTTTTCTATCTTTACATTTCTTTTCCTTCATTTTCCTTTCTTTATGTCTTTCTTTACTTTTTCCCTATTTGCTCTTCTGTTTTTTCTATCTTGATTTTCATTTCATTACCTTTCATTCTTTACACTTTTCTTTCTTCAATTTTTTCTTTCTTTCTTTTCTGTTTTTCTGTCATTTTTCCTTTCTTTAACTCTTTCTTTATTTTTCATTCTTTACACTTCTTTTTTCCTTCTTTCTTTTCTTTTTTCTATCTTTTTTCCTTGTTTTCTTTTCCTTGTTTTCTGTTTTTCTATCTTTACTTTTTCATTCTTTACACTTTCTCTTTCTTCTTTCATTTTTTCTTTCCTGTTTTTCTATCTTTTTCCTTTCTTAATCTCTTTCTTTACTTTTCATTTTTTACACTTTTCATTCTTTTCTTTTTCTTTCTTTCTTTTCTCTTTTACTGTCTTTTCTTTTCCTTTCTTTATCTCTTTACTTTTCATTCTTTACACCTTTTCTTTTAATCTTTTTCTTTTCTGTTTTTCTATCTTTTTACCTTTCATTATCACTTTCTTTACTTTTCATTCCTTACACCTTTTCTTTCTTCTTTACTTTTCTTTCTTTCCTTATTTTCTGTTTTTACTTTCCTTTCTCCTACATTATTTCTTTATTACCCTTTCCTTCACTTTTTATTACTTTCCTTCTTTATTCTCTTTCTTTCTTTCTTTCTATTTCTCTATCCTTTTTCTTTGTTTTTTCCTTCTTTTTCGCTTTACATTTCATTCTCTATATCTTTGACTAGTTGCCTGACGATTGCACTAGCATGAAACAGACTGTCGCCTCTAAGTGCTGACTTCCTTGTCCACTTTTATATATATATATATATATATATATATATATATATATATATATATATATATAATAATAATAATAATAATAATAATAATAATAATAATAATAATAAAGGCTCAAACACTAATATTCCATGGTTATAATTTATTACATTGGAATCGTAATCACGATCCAATTCATTAGACCTACAAATTCAAAAGGAAATCGGAAAATATAACTCCGGGTATAAAAAAATATTTAGTTAGAGTGTATTTGTGGGAGTGGGAAACAAGTATGAGAGGGAAATGTATGAAAGCTCTAGAGAGAGGTGTAACAGAAGAAAGAAGAACAGGAAGGCCTAAAGGTGAAGGTGGGGATTAAAATTTAACAGAGAGAAGTTTTAAAGAATTTAGGTCAGTGAATCGGTAGCGAATTATGCATAGAAAAATAATTCATAGTTATCTGTATCTCACTCATTTAAACCGTTATTTAACTCCTCTCTTAATATATATATATATATATATATATATATATATATATATATATATATATATATATATATATATATAAAATGCATGCATATTTAATTGTGTATGTATGTATGTGGATGTGTATTTATCGATGTCTATGTGTATAGAAAATTCATGTATGTGTGTATGTGTTCGGTTTTTTTTTTTTTTTTTTTTAATATATAAAGTGCCGTGGAGATGTCTCCTGTTTCGTCACCTATTTGTGTGTATATATATCTAAATATGTCTGGGTGCTTATGTATTGTAATCTGAGTGTGTATATTGTTTTACGCGAGAGGTGAACACCCTATTCATACACTTGGAATTAAAATGTATACATTTTTGTCGGGAAGACCAGTTGAAATTAGCGTCTGTTCTAACGTAATTTCAATCAAAAAATAAAATAAATTGAATAACATATCTTTTTTTCTTTTCTCATCAGTAGTTTTATAATTTTAAACTTAATAGAGATTAAATTAAGATTTTAAAATTGGTAATTTTTTACCTTTAATTTTAATATCAAATTTTATCATATAATTTAATACTTATTGGTTAGAATAAATTCTATTTTAGTACAACCCCAACTTTAAAGCTTTTAACAGCTATTATAACCTTACTTCGTTGTCAAGTTTTTTCAATTCCCGTGTACTTGTATTTTGATTGGTCGTTCCTGCTTATGTAACAGCGTTTCCCCTTACGAAGGATCGTTAATTAATTTGAAACTTTTAAAACACTTTATTCTATATTCAACATCATCACTTGATAAGACACCGGAGGTGTTGAAACAAAATGGCTATTTTTTAGTGATTTTATAACATATTTATGTTATAATTTTTCAATAAACAATTATATATATATATATATATATATATATTTATATACTCTGAGAATCGTGCAGATCACATTCACTTGTCATAGGTCTTTATACGGAATTAGTACATGCTAAACACTTCATATACCTCAGCCTATGGATCAACTATAACAGATTAATTATAAGAGAAAAAGAAAAGAAATTGAACACGGAATAGGTTGTGCCAGAGGTAGTCTCGCCCAACACCGCAACTTGATACGAAACCAAAACGTCAACCTGGAAAATGGAGAAATGTTCTTAAATAGTTGTTGTTGCTGTGAGAGATTTATCAGCTTAGTGCGTTCGGATACAGCATTGTGATAAATTCGATACGGATAGGCGGTTTGATGCGGACGAAAATTCACCTTGTGAAGAATCTAGACACATTTTTTCTACATACAACGTGTGCAATACCTTTCCCTCGTCAGCCATTAACCAGGGAAGTTCACACAGTTTCGGTGACTAAGGCGGTATTGCCACCCCTGGCGCCACCAGCAACTTTCTTTCACCGGACAAGGTATTTTTTTGTCTGTGTGTGCGTGTGTAGACATGTAAATTTCTCGTGATTCTTACAAAGGCAAGTCAGATTTTCAAAGTTCCGTTAAAAGTGTTTGCTTCTGATAGTTAACCCATGCACAACGGACTCTCTAGAGCAAAAAGAGGAAGAGTGTCTTCCGCCATTTTCTTTGATACTGCTTTTTGGTAACATCATCTTGGGAAAAATGATCTTGAATAGAAAATCAACATCCTCTATTACAGAACTCAAGATAAACTTTTCCAAAACAGAAATTATGATCTGGAATTGGAATGATAGCGGTGATGGCACCTACTCTGTATTCAGCAGAAACATTCAGGCTGTGGAATTAGTAAATACAAAACACTTCAAATACCTCGCTGTGTGGATCGGTTATAAAAATTTAGTATATGACAAAGGGAAATTAAACATTGAATTGTGATGAATGCCACGCGGTAAGCGGTTTGATGTGGAGTAAGAATTCACCTTGTAGATAAGCTAGACACTTTTTTCTACATGCAACGTGTTAAAGCACGTGTGATACCCTTCCATCGTCAGCCACCAACCAGGGGAGTTAACACAGTTTAGGTGGCCAAGGCGGTACTGTCACCCCTGGCGCCACCAGCAGCTTTTGTTACCAAGTATTGTTTTTTTTTTTATTTTTTTTTTATTTATTTATTTATTTTTTAGTAGGAATATCAGTTTCTTGCGATTTTTGTAACTGCAAGTTTAGATTTTCATCGTTGTGTTAAAATCAACATCATCTATTACAGAACTCAAGATAATCTTTTTCTGAAACAGTAACTATGATCTGGAAGTAAAATGACAGCAGTAATGGCACATAACACGAATCCAACATAAAAAAAAAATTCAGGATGTGGAATTAGTAAATGCTGAACATTATCAAATACGTAAGGGTCAGGTATAACAAATTTAGTGTAGAACAAAAGAAAATTGAACATTAGACTATGCCAGAGGTAGTTTCTCACAATACCGCAAGTTGCTACAAAGCGAAAATATCGACCCGAAAACTCGAGTCATGTTCTTTAGTATAGATCCAGACTTTCATATGGATATCATTCATTCGCGCCAGACCTGATCAGAAATATCTAAACTGTCTGCTGTAAACTACCTCTTTGTAATATCAATAGCACCAAATAAGCATATATCAGAGTCCACATCACTTGAGGACTACCAACAGTAGTAACAGCTAAAATGGATAGCACCTTTAACTCAAAGAGAAAATAATGACATGTGTAATTTTAACACTTCTCCAAATAAAAGGTTAGGAACGAAACGCCATCAGTACTCGAAAAAGCGATAACAGCTAGCGAGACTTGGCAAAAATCATCCTGCTTTGAACCTTGTGGATTGCTGCTACGTAATCGCAAAGTACTGAACCAAATAACAGAAGCCACATCACTTGAGGACGACCAGCAGCAGAAACAAATGAAATGGATAGCAGATGTAAGCTGGAAGAGAAAATAATGACATAATCAAGATGTTAATATTCCACACCACATCAGAGAGAAGGTTCTGAAGGAAACCCCATTAAGACGGGAAAGAGCGATAACAGCTACTGAAATTGTTTTTCTAAAAAATGTTTTACGAGAAAGATTTTATAAATTTCAACCGGCAGCAATATTGGCTGCTCTGTCAATGAATGCCAAATGTTTCCTTACCATTTTCTTGACTTAATTTTCTCTAAAAATACTCCAAGTATGACGCAAACTAATTATTATCTATCTATCTATCTATATAGGTCTCTTCATATCTACCTATCTTGTCATGAATCTATATATCTCAGTCTGTTCATCTATGTATATCATATTTATCTATTTATTTCAGTTTGTTCATATCTATCTATCTATCTATCTATCTATCTATCTATCTATCTATCTATCTATCTATCTATCTATCTATCTATCTCAGTCTCTACCTATCTAGTTATGTATCTATATATATATATCAGTCTGTGCATCTATGTATTTCAGTTTGTTCATATCTATCTGTCTATCTATCTTTCTAGGTCAATTTGTTCAGATAGATAGATATGAAGCGACTGGATAGATAGATAGATAGATAGATAGATAGATAGATAGATAGATAGATAGATAATGAAGAGACTGAGATAGATAGATAGATAGATAGATAGATAGATAGATAGATAGATAGATAGATAGATAAGGAAGAGACAGATAGATAGATAGATAGATAGATAGATAGATAGATAGATAGATAGATAAGGAAGAGACAGATAGATAGATAGATAGATAGATAGATAGATAGATAGATAGATAGATAGATAGATAAGGAAGTGACTGAGATAGATAGATAGATAGATAGATAGATAGATAGATAGATAGATAATGAAGAGACTGAGATAGATAGATAGATAGATAGATAGATAGATAGATAGATAGATAGATAGATAATGAAAAGACTGAGATAGATAGATAGATAGATAGATAGATAGATAGATAGATAAGGAAGAGACAGATAGATAGATAGATAGATAGATAGATAGATAGATAGATAGATAAGGAAGAGACTGAGATAGATAGATAGATAGATAGATAGATAGATAGATAGATAGATATATAGATAGATAGATAGACAAGAGACTGAGTGAGATAGATAGATAGATAGATAGATAGATAGATAGATAGATAGATAGATAGATAGATAGACAAGAGACTGAGATAGATAGATAGATAGATAGATAGATAGATAGATAGATAGATAGATAGATAGATAGATAGATAATGAAGAGACTGAGATAGATAGATAGATAGGTAGATAGATAGATAGATAGATCGATAGATAGATAGATAGACTTCAATGTGCAGATGCTAATGACATTTAAACGAGTAAATGACGGGACAAACTGAACGATTGTTTTGTTTTTTCTTCCTTGTTTCTGTTAGTGACGCACGCTTTTTCTACTTCCTGTTAAAAAAGGGCCTTTCTTCTTCATGTCCTGTTTGATGTATTGTTCCACCAACTAAACGTCGCGTCCTGAGATTCCACGCCTTAAATCTGAATTAACCATAATCCTCTTCACGTCGTCATTCCGTCCATCTGTTTTCTATGAGCGTAAGATCGTTTTTATTGACCACATTATTTTTGACATTTTTCTTCTTTTTTTTTTTTTGCCATTTGCAGGCGATATACAAAACTGGCGGGCTGTTAACAAGAGGGTCTTTCCGATGTTCTGACTACAAGAGTCTCATCTTCAGTATAAAAATTAGTGGTGAAAATGTTTTTCTTCTCCAGCGTCCCTTTTAAGATATTTGCGCGGGCTGGTACCAACTTTGTTAATATTACACTGTTAAATGGGGCAGAGCTAATGTCACGTGTTTACATAAAAGAATTAGAGCAGCACTAATCACCGGAAGTTAAGCGGTAGTGGGGACAGCTAAGCGGAAGTCTCTGGAGCAGGCCATAGAAGATGCCGGACATTAACTTACATGCTTTTGTCCCATGTGCATAATGTAATTGGAGTTTTTTAAAATTATATGTATATATATATTTATATATATGTAAAGCTGTATCCAAAAAGTGTGAAGTTACATAATATTAATTGCGACCAGATTGATTTTTCACGGTTTATCAACTCTTTGTGCGTTATTTAATGCCGGAATTATTTGGCATTATTGGAATAATTCTTTGTTTGCGAATAAATATTCCATTAACAGATGTGTGAGAATGAATTTTCTAGATACAATTCCTACTATTTCAACCAGTGATCCCCGTTCAAGCTTTTTAAGGACACCGACGAGCAAATGAAAATATCACGGCACATTTAGCAACGTTTTTAAAGGTTATATATTTAAAGGTTATGAAATAAAATCATAGATTTCTAATGCAAACTGGTTACGACGCATAATATGTATTTACAACTTAGAGCAGGGTTTCTCAAGCTTTTTAAGCAACTTCACACCTAGGTGCGAATAAAAATATCACGGTACACTTAGAAAATTTTTTTAAAGAGTATACATTTAAATGTTATGAAATAAAACCATAGGTTTTTATGTGCCATGCGTGATACACGCTTAGGCGATCATGTATCTTTCGATACATGACTGACGAGGTAGATTTTTTCCCGCAGTAGTTTGCCATTTCTTTCTGCGGTAGACCAGTTGCCATCCAAAGCTAGAGAACTCGGTCTGTCCTGCTATTTAACCATAGCTGCGGGAGGGGAGAGAAAAAGAGAATTCATACCTTTCGCAAGGGTATTAGCACGTAAGTGAATGTAATGGATTCGACTGGAAAGTCAGTCAGTCAGTTATGTGTCATGCGTGATACACGCTTAGGCGATCTTGTACCTTTTGATATATGACTGACGAGGCAGATATTTTCCCGCAGTAGGTTGCTATTTCTTTCTGCGGTAGACCAGTTTCCATCCAAGGCTATAGAACCCGGTCTGTCGTGCTATTTACCAATAGCTGGGGGGAGAAGAAGAGGATTCATACCTTTCCCAAAGGTATTAGCACGTAAGTGAATGTAATGGATTCGACTGGAATTCGAACTCGGCTCTCCTGAATCCGAGCTGCTATCCATTATCTTCTTCTCACGCATATACCATCCCTTAACAAACGCATTCTTAAGCGAGGTAGATACGCAGACTTCTATCTGGAAGGAATAGGGCCATGTTGGAATACAATAATTTAATTTATATTCATTGTCATTGCCATTCACTAGAGTTTACGATTTCCCGTTTTCTTCGCTGGGCGGGGTGCTTTTTTTATTTGTTTGTTTATGGATTTATTCATTAATGCCTGGCATTGATTTAACTTTTGGAGCTCATTCTACATTTCCAATTTGTCTTGTGTTCTTCATTTTTTTTTGTTCATTTTCTTTGTTCATTCTTTCATTCAGTCATCAATTCACATTATTATTGCTTTTCTCTATTTGTTTTCTTTCTTTTTTCATTCGTCACGAACTTGTTTTTTTTTATTTTGTCATTCAATACATTCGTTCTACCTTTCTTTCTTCTTTGTCTGCAGTTATTTATTCCTTATTTTTTTCTTTCTTTTCGTCTACTTTCTTTTTCATTTTGCCTTTTTTTTCCTACTATTTTTTACCTTTCTTTCGGTTTTTCTTTCGTAATTCATTGACTTTTTTCTTTCTTTTTTAAACTCTTGCCTTTATTACATTTGGTTGCATTTTTCTTTACATCATTTCGTTTTTTTCACTCTCTCTGTCTTTCTTTCAATACCTTCTCTTCTTTGCTTACTTGTTTCTTGTTTTTTTTGGAGGGGGTTGTTGTTCTCATATTTTATTTCTTACGTTCTTTCAATCTATTTATTTCTATTAGGTTGGTGCAAAAATAATGTCGTTTTTCTCACATAAGTTGAACGTCAAAAAAACGACATTATTTTTGCACCAACCTATCACGATATTTTTTCTCTTTCCTCGACTTTTATTTCTTTCTTTTTTCTTTCTTTTTTTCCTCCTTATGCTCGGCTATTGCTTTCTGTTTTTTTTTTCTTTTTTCTTTCTTTTTTTCCTCCTTATGCTCGGCTATTGCTTTCTGTTTTTTTTTCTTTTTTCTTTCTTTTTTTCCTCCTTATGCTCGGCTATTGCTTTCTGTTTTTTTTTCTTTTTTCTTTCTTTTTTTCCTCCTTATGCTCGGCTATTGCTTTCTGTTTTTTTTTTCTTTTTTCTTTCTTTTTTTCCTCCTTATGCTCGGCTATTGCTTTCTGTTTTTTTTTCTTTTTTCTTTCTTTTTTTCCTCCTTATGCTCGGCTATTGCTTTCTGTTTTTTTTTCTTTTTTCTTTCTTTTTTTCCTCCTTATGCTCGGCTATTGCTTTCTGTTTTTTTTTTCTTTTTTCTTTCTTTTTTTCCTCCTTATGCTCGGCTATTGCTTTCTGTTTTTTTTTTCTTTTTTCTTTCTTTTTTTCCTCCTTATGCTCGGCTATTGCTTTCTGTTTTTTTTTCTTTTTTCTTTCTTTTTTTCCTCCTTATGCTCGGCTATTGCTTTCTGTTTTTTTTTCTTTTTTCTTTCTTTTTTTCCTCCTTATGCTCGGCTATTGCTTTCTGTTTTTTTTTCTTTTTTCTTTCTTTTTTTCCTCCTTATGCTCGGCTATTGCTTTCTGTTTTTTTTTCTTTTTTCTTTCTTTTTTCTTCTCTATGCCCGGCTATTGCTTTCTGTTTTTCCTTCTTTCTTTCTTCTGTATGCTCGGCTTTTTCTTACTTACTTTCCATTTCATTCTACCTTTCTTCTCTATCCTCGTTTTCTTTCTTTCTTTTATTCTTTCTTTCTTTCTTTCTTTCTTTCTTTTCATTTCGTTCTAGCTTTGTCCTCTGTCCTCAGTTTCCTCCTTTCTTTCTCTCTCTCATTCTTTCTTGCTTTCTTTCTTTTCTTTCATTTCATTCCAGTTTTCTTCTCTATCCTCGATTTCATTCTTTCTCTATTCTCCCTTCCTTCCTTCCTTTCTTTCTTCCTTCCTTCCTTTTTTCCTTCCTTTCTTTCTTTCTTTCCATTTCATTGTAACTTTCTTCTCGATCCTCGTTTTCTTTCTTTCTTTTTCTCTTTCTTCATTTCTTTCTTTATTTCTTTCCATTTCTTTCTAGCTTATTTCTCTATCTTTGGTTTCTTTCTTTTTTTCATTCTTACTTTCTTTCTTTCTTTCTTTCTTGCTCACTTTCTTTCTCTCTCTCTCTTTCTTTCTTTCTTTCTCACTTTGTTTCTTTCTTTCCTTCTTTCTTTCTTCTCTGTTGTCGACTGCTTCCTTCTTTCTTTCCTTTTTTTCCGCCATGCTCAACTGATACTTTTTCTTCTCAATGCTTTTCCTTCATCCTTTTCTTTCATTCGATTTATTAATATTCCTTGAAACATGCATGTCATTCTCCATTCTCGAGAATTATTGACACTTTATTCATTCTCTGTGTAATACTTCTTATTTAATTTAGATGTTTTTTTTTCATTTCTTTTTTATCATGATTTGTATCTGTTGTCCTATGCATTTTAGTACGTTTCCTGCCACCCTTTCTCTCTCCTCACTTGTCTCATTAAATCTATCTATCAATCTATCTGTATTCATCTATTCATATCTATCTATCTATCTATATTTGATCATTTTTTCATTCATTTTCTTCCATTAATTTTTCACTCATTTTTCTTTCTCTTTATAACATATCTTCGTCTAACATTGTGTATTTCCCGTATCTTTTTCTCTTCTCTCTCTTTCAATATATATATATTTCGATATATATATATATATATAATATTAGTGGTCAATATATATATATATATAAATTACCAAGAGGATAGAATACAGGTAGAACTCAATGTCCAGAACAGAGTAAGAATAGAATATAAAAGGCTGAAACACTAATATTCCGTGGTTATAATTTATTCCATTGGAATCGTAATCACGATTCAATTCATCAGACCTACAAATTCAAAAAGAAGTCTGATGAATTGGAGCGTGATTAGTGTTTGAGCCTTATATATATATATATATATATATATATATATATATATATATATATATATATATATATATATATATATATATATTTCGATGTATATATATATATATATATATATATATATATATATATATATATATATATGCTGGGTGTAACACCAAATTTTTCCAAATCCTGTAACAGCATAATTATCCATCCCACTAAATGTTTAATATCTAAAAAAAACACTAAACTGAGTTTTTTTACAGGTTTTCCGATTAGACTTTTAGCCATCTTGACTCCATTTCACGTAAGAATAACTAAAAACCCCATTGAGTTTCCATCTTCAAAGTCCATTCAAGGACCATGAAAAGAGCGATGAATAATTTTAAAAATAGGGACAAGCAAAAAGGAAATCTGGATAAGGAGGTCACAACGAGAGGAGTGATCATCATTCAACTTCCATCTAAAGAGATCAATTATAAAAACTCCAACTCAGTTCATAAAACGTTTGGCACGTGCGAGAGGAGTTTCTGCTATGACAGTCCAAAGAGCAGCGAAAAGAGACAAATCGTGTGTGAAATGTGTGAGGCACCTTGGTACTTCAAGACAGAAAGGTAGAAAGTTAGAGAGGGCGAAGAACATCCTGAATAATATATAAATATATATTTGAACTCTATTTTAATCCTTCAAAAGCTTTCGATCCTTAGCTATGTTTAATTAATGATGAACACGTCATTTTCATCACGATTCTTCCGTTAACCTTGGAACGTATTTATACATTCTTACTTCTCAAAGTAGTCTCCAGTAGTGTTTTAAAACCTCGGAGAATTCCAGTAAGAAATATTTACTCATTTCTACGATACAACGGCTCAAACCTTAATCTGACAAATGGACAATTTTGCTTTTACACGATTTGTACAATTTTGGTATACATAAATATATATATATATATATATATATATATATATATATGTATGTATATATATATGTGTGTGTGTGTGTCGTCATTAGATGTGATGTGCCTTAGATCGTTCGGCCACATAGGACTTCCTGATCAAACAAAACCCGATTAGTTCTTTTGAATACATATCTTCATGATTCTCGAAATATACATAGCTGATCTGTTTCGTATACTTGCCTAAGCAAAAACAGTTTTCAGGGAAAGGATTAAATCAGACTTATTTTTAATTTACCGTAATTCCCTATGCATAATACGCCTTCATTCGTAATACGCAGCCCTAAAATTGTGCTTAAAGTGTGGGGAACATGCTTCTATTCCCGCATAATACGAACCCCGTGTTTGGTAATCAAACCCTATAAATTGTATATCTTCAATTGCATTACGGACAGCGTTTCTTATTAAAAATTTGTTTTAAACATAGAATAATATTATTCTAATTTAGTTTTATGATAATTCTTATTTTATTTTACATTTGGAAATATTTTTAGGTATATATGATTGAATTTGACATCCTTATGGGGTCGCAATCGCCGAATGTTTGTGTCAAATTGTCGTATGTTTGTGGTGAGTAGTCATTTCGTAACTGAAATCGACCTACGAAAAGGCAATTTAAAAAAATAATTTTGCAGCTGTGTATAATACGCACACCTAATTTTGCTTATTATTTTTAAAAAAATGCGTATTATTTTTGTAGAGTTATTTCCTCAGTGGAAACTGTATTTGGACTAAATTCGTCCTAAATAGGTCCAATGTACAAAAAGATTAGGAACTTGTAATAATCAGTATTACGCAGAGTAATCGAGTTGTGTCGCTGACTACTTTTTGTATTCGACTCCTACTGACTCCTACTTATAATAGATGGGAGAGTCTATTATCTATAGACTAGGTGTCTTTCACCATATCACACCCCTCCTAAAACTTTACTCCATAGGAGTAAAACAGTTTTCTTAATTTAATTTTATTTTTTTACAGAAAAGGAGAAAAAATAAACCTCATCGTAGCGTATCTCCTACGTTTTGGATCCATTTTTAAATGATCAGTTGTCTTTCTTTTTCTCTTGGATCGGCGTACCTCAGGTAACATCGTTGCTGGCGTTGGTAGATCAAATGCATCAAAAATCACCTCCATAGGTGTTTCTTCCACGGGACCGCTGTCAACCACGTCTGAAGAGCGTCGTCTGATCTGGTTAATGTGCCGTCTGCACGTAAATTTTTCACCTTTCACGAAGTACATCATGTTGCCAATCCGCTTTTCTATTTTTCCAATCTCCCAGAATGATTTATTCTGTTTATATACCTTAAAGTATACTTTTTCACCAGGATTGTATTTCTTTACTTGAATAAATTATTCTGTACCTGGCTTTGTCTTTTTTGGTAATAATTTGTCGAAGACAGATCTTACCCGACGTGCAAACACCTGTAGAAACTTCTGTAGGGCTTCATCTGTAGGTATTTCCCTAGCTTTCTTTAAAGCTCTTTTAAGGGTGTCCACAAATTTTTCAGCTAACCCGTTTGATCTTGGGTAATATGGAGCTGTGGTAACATGTTTGACATTGTACCCCTTGCAGAAATCTTTGAATTATTTCGACGTAAATTGACTTCCGTTGTCCGTCACAATTGTGTCTACTACACCAAACCTTGCGAACAATTCCAGCAGGAAGTTTTTCGTACTTTGCGTCGTCGGTTTTCTTATCCTTTGTATCTCAGGCCATTTTGAGAAACTATCCACTACTATGATGTAATGGTATCCATTCAGTGGACCTGCAAAATCCACATGCAACCTAGACCATGGTAGGTCTGTTTTTGGCCAGGGATTAAATTTTACTGGGGGTGCCTTTGCTGCCAAAGCACAGCCTTTACATTTTGCCACTGCGTTCTCAATGTTCCTGTCCATATTTGGCCAATAAACAAAACTTCACATTAGGCTCTTCATCCTAGTGCTGCCTGGATGACCAGTATGAAAATCCTTTAATATTTGTTTTTGGAGTGTGTATGGAATCACCACACGTTCTCTATATAACAATACTGTATCGCAAAGCGAAAACACATTTGTTGTGTACTGGTCCCTCTTGGATATTTTTTCTTTTACTTTCAAGATATACTCGTCCCTGGTGGCTTCTTCTTTTATTTTTTCTAGAGTTACTGGAAGTTCCCGAACTGCATTACACACAGTAAATTTCAGCTCTTCTTCTGACTTCAGTGAGGCAATTACCGTGTTTCTAATGGTTCGCTCCTTTTAGGAATTAACCTGGACAGCCCATCAGCATAGCCAAATTTATTCGATGGTACACACCATGCTGAAGTTATAATTTAGCAATATTGTAGCCCATCTTTGTAGTTGGTTTGCTGTATGCTTCGGCAAACCCCTTTTCGATCCAAAAATCGAAATTAGAGGCTTATGATCGGTTTGTAGCTTAAAATGTCGACCGTGGAGAAAACGGTGAAATTTCGCTACTGCAAATATTATTCCTAGCGCCTCTTTCTCTATCTGAGAGTAATTCTTCTCAGCCGGAAGTAGTGCTCTAGAAGCATGAGCAATTGGTTTTACTTTAATAGATGGGAGAGTCTATTATCTATAGACTAGGTGTCTTTCACCATAACAATTATACATGGGGGAATTACGGTAAATGTTATTTAAAATTGATTCTCAAATTTGTATAGCCGCTCAAATTATAAATCGGTCGCTTTTAATCCGTTTCCTAAAAATTGTTTACGTTAGGATACGAAACCGAGTAGATATGTATATTTCTAGAATCGGCAAGATATGTTTTCAAAAGCAGAATATATATGTAAGTTTTCCGGATCAAGCAAATCTTCATTTGTTTTCTTTCATTCATTTTTAGGTCTTTTCATAACGCTTCTTCGACTCGCCTTTTGTCTGTTGCTTGGATCGCTCTGTGTTTCTTTCGCTTCTCTTTCTTTTGCATTTCATTCGCCCACACCCACCATCCTCTTCGTATCTAGGCAATTCTTCGTTCAGTTTTTTTCCTTCGTTTTTAACACAACTTTTATTCGACTCCCATTGCCGTGTCTATGTGTTTAACTAGATTTCCCGCCTTTTTTCTTCCGTATTTCATTCTTTCTTTCTCCCCTTCTCTCTCTCTCTCTCTCTCTCTCTCTCTCTCTCTCTCTCTTAGATTACATTGTCTGTGCTCAACTCGTTTTTCCACCTGTTTTTAGAAACCTTATCTCTCTCTCTCTCACTCTCTCTCTCTCTCTCCCCCCCCCCTTCGTTCATTTTCTTTTAATCATTTGAATTTTTTTATAATTTTTCTTCGATTTGCATTGTCCGTCTGTGCGTCTATATATTTAGCTTATTTTCTGCTTCTTCTTCTTCTTCTTCTTCATCTTCTTCTTCTTCTTCTTCTTCTTCTTCTTCTCTCTCTTTCTTTCTCTTTCTCTCTTCGTCCATTTTTTAATTCATTTTAAGGTTTTATAGCTTTTCTTCGACTCACATTATCTGTCTGTTTGTCTATGTATTTCACTAGTTTTCCCGTCTCTCTTTTTGTTGTTCTAGTCGTTGTTGTTCTTCTTGTTCATCTTCTTCTTCTTCATCTTCTTCTTCTTCCCCTTCTCCCTTCTCCTCTCTCTCTCTCTCTCTCTCTCTCTCTTTATTCATTTTTTTTATTTAACGTTTATTCGACTCTCACTGCGAAACGCTTTTACTTCGTTTTCATCTTTTCGCCGTCTCTCTTCCTTCTTACTTACGTCTCTCTTTTCATCGTTTCTCTTTTCGCCTTTTTCTTCTTCTCAATCTTTACAGTCTCTCTTTCCGCTTTACCGCTGTTCTCTCTTTTCATCTATCTGTCTCTTCGCTCTCTCACTTTTCACCTCTTCGTCATCTCTCTTTTTCATCTTTTCGCCGTCTCTCTTCCTTCTTACGTTACGTCTCTCTTTTCATCGTTTCTCTTTTCGCCTTTTTTTTCTTCTCAATCTTTACAGTCTCTCTTTCCGCTTTACCGCTGTTCTCTCTTTTCATCTATCTGTCTCTTCGCTCTCTCACTTTTCACCTCTTCGTCATCTCTCTTTTTCATCTTTTTGCCGTCTCTCTTCCTTCTTACGTTACGTCTCTCTTTTCTCGTTTCTCTTTTCGCCTTTTTTTTTCTTTTCAATCTTTATATTGTCTCTCTTTTCGCTTTACCACCCTCTGTGTTTTCATCTATCTGTCTCTTCGCTCTCTCACTTTGCACCTCTTCGTCATCTCTTATTTTTTACTCTATTCACCCCCTTATTTTAAATCACGCCATACCTTTTGTCTTTTCGTTGTCTCTCTTTTCGAATTTTCACTCTCTCTCATTTTATATTTAGTCCGTCTCTTTTCATCTGCCCTCTCTCTCTTTCTCCCTTCTCGCCGTCTCTTTTTATTTTTATCTTTCTGTTACTTTTAATCTAAATCTCTTCGTATCTTAAGTCTTTTCACAGCCATACTTTTCACGTTTTCCCTGTCTCTCGTAGATTTTCACCGACCGTCTTTTCTTCTGCTAGCAGTCTGCCTTTAAACTTTTTTACTGTCCTTATTTTAGGCTCTTCGCTGTCTCTCTTTTCATATTTTTGCGATCTCACTTTTGGTCTCTTCATCATCTAGATTTGAATCATTCCATCCGTTTTTGTATCTTCACCGTTTTTTGTTTCGGTTTTTTTTTTTTTTTCAAATTTTTTTTTTTTTTACCGACTTTTGCTTATTTTTACAATTTATTTTATTTATTTATTTTCGTCTTTATTCTTTTTTTTTTGTTTCTCCTTCTCTATTTTGTTCCTTTTTCATTACCTCTTACCTATTTTCCCACTCCACTACCTCAATTTTTTATCGTCTGTTTCTCTCACTTTAACACTTTTTCATCGCTTTTATACAACATCTCTATCGCCCTATCTATTTTTTCTATCGTTTTCTCAAGATAATTTTTTATGATTTTTTTTCCATTTAACACTCTTTTTAAAAAAGAGATTTCAAGGCAACTACTTCCTTACGTCAAAGAAGAAAGAAAAAAAAACGGAAAGAGAAAGGCAGAGACCAGCTTACGGATATACATCGTTTTCTAGTAGGCTTCGTAACAAACTCCACCACAGCCCCCACCAACAGCAAAGGCCACGCAGCTTTTGCTCCTAGTCTGACCGGCAGGGCAACCGACCAGACCCTTAAATCTGCAAACGAATCATCATTTTTTTTAGCCCCAGGTGACCCCAGAAAAAATTAGAGAATCATAGATCTTTGATGAAGCGAAACAGATAAACTGTCGTCCCTGTACTTCTTTTCTTTCTTTTTTTTCTTTTTCTTTTTTTGCAAGTTCAGCCTCCGGACATTTTAGTGTCCAAAGGTTGGAGGGATGAGTTTTACGGTGCTGTGGGTCAGGAAGGGAAACAAGTTAAGATTGAAGAGTAAAAATGTCAAGGATGCCCGATGTATTTTCTTTTCTTTTTTTCTTTTTTTTTTATATTGTTACCCCCGAGACACCGGACATCTTCGAATGCTGAGAATTGATTCTGATTCACAAGTTTTCTTTTCAAAACTGGCCCCTAAAATATTTAACTAGGATTTGTTGTTTGGCGGTGGGTCGTGTCGCCACGGATTGCAGTTGCAGATTGGGTTAGGTCTTGGAGGGAGGTGATTAAGTGTTCTGGTGCATATAGAAGTAGCAGTCAAGATGGGGTTGGTTAGACAAAGAGATGTTCAAATGGATGAAGGTGAAAAATCATCGTCCACTCACAAAGGTGTTCATTGTCACAGCATACAGGGGAAATATGACCTTATATTTACGTCTTTTTCATTACCTTTCCTTTTATTTATCTGCATCTGATTATTGAATATATATTATTACTTAAATCTTAATACAGTTCTGTTAATAAGTTTCTTCAACGCCATATCAAATCCATAAGGATTATTTAATGCCAAATTTAAATTTTCTGGTGTCCTTTGAAGTAATAAAAATAATTGTTATTCTGCCTTCACAACTGAACACATGGTAGATGATACTCAGCTTTTGGGCATATACATGTAGTTATATTTTTTAATAGAGTTTTTAAAAAAAAATAAATTGTAGGATATTATACGGATTAATGTCATGAAAGAATTCTTTCATATTGGTTATTTGGCTGGTTGATTGTGTTTAGCGGCATATCAACAGCTCCATGGGTTATTTAATGTCAAAATCTAAATATTTTGAAAAACAATTTTATTGCTTCAACTAAATATATTTTGAATGTAATTGCATGCCTCCAACTACAGATAAACTGTTTTGTTGGTAATTCTACTATAAAATATATTGTTAGTAATTCTACTATAAAATATAATCTTAGTAATTCTACTATAAAATATATTCTTAGTAATTCTACTATAAAATATATTCTTAGTAATTCTACTATAAAATATATTCTTAGTAATTCTACTATAAAATATATTCTTAGTAATTCTACTATAAAATGTCTTGCTGGTCATTTTGCAAAAATATACATTGTTGGTAATTTTACTATAAAAATATATCTTTGTACTTTCATAGTGATTTGTTTTTGTTTCGGGGGTTCATAATTTGCCAATAGCTGTGGCCCTAACAGTTTTTACCATCTGGGTCAGGGTGGAACGGGGAACAACAAAAATTAAGAGGTGATTCCATGTTACTTAAAACCTGCAATATGCCGATCAGAGGCCTTGCTGCCGGGTGAAGTTTATCGTCATATCCAGAAATTCTGTTAATAATTGTATCATTTTGTGAACATTAATGAAAGGCGATGAAAACATTCGTGTATGCACACATGAATGTACCTACAAAAAGAACGATACTTAATTTTTAAAATGCATTTAAAAAAATTTAAAATCTTATTGAGTCTTTTATTCTGCGATATTTTAAGCTAAAAGTACATAATATTTGTTTCTAATGATTAATTAAACTTTACATCAGCTAATTTTTTTTTTCAAATAAAGTTTCAGAAAAGTACTGTTCGATAAAAGTGACTCACCTGATTTTTTTTACTTAAAAATTTTTTCGCCTATTGTTTTTGGGGTCAAACTAATTTTGAATGTTACTAATATAAAGACCCCTTCTCGACCACCTAGTAA
Organism: Acanthosepion esculentum; assembly: GCA_964036315.1. NCBI lineage: Eukaryota > Metazoa > Mollusca > Cephalopoda > Sepiida > Sepiidae > Acanthosepion > Acanthosepion esculentum. Next base: position 4,870,477 of record OZ038512.1, on the reverse strand, counting down.
AAAAGTTTACTCACCCTAAGGTATTCTATTGAGAATTATAATTTTGGATATGAATGAGATTTAGGGAAAAACTCTGTGCAAAAAAAGTGACTAACTTATTTCCTGCGACTAGTAATCAATAGAAACATAACCGAACAGCTTTAAATAAAGAATAATAGAGCTATAATTTATTTATAATAGGTAATATAGTTCGAAATATTTAATAATCTATGGGTCCTCCTTTATTTTGAATAACCTTTTCAACACATTTAGGCATTGACTTGATTACGTTCTGGCAAATCTCATCTCCAAGCATTGAATTCCATTCGGATATGAAATTCACAATCAAATCCTCTTTGTTGCTCAACTGTTTTCTCGAGAGCCTGTACTTTATAATGCTCCATAAATTTTCTATGGGGTTGAGGTCAGGAGATTGGGGCGGCCATGTCATAACACTCACCTGCTTCTCATCAAAGTATTCCTTCATCAATTTTGATTTGTGACAGGGAGCATTATCCTGCATAAAAATGAGCTTTGTGGGGTCGGTTTGCATCCTTTCAGCAGAAGGGAGCAGACAAGACTCTAAAATTCTCTTGTACTGCTCGCTCCTGGGGGTCTTTTCAATAGGTTTTAAGAAACCAGTTCCATGAAAAGAAAAGCATCCCCATAACATTATACTGGACGAATGCTTGACAGTACTTACTGCTAAATTCAAAGAGCTTTCAAAGCTTCTTCTTCGGATTTTAGATCGCTTATCCTTTGAATTCAGCTCAGCTTTCGTTTCATCGGAGAAGAGAACATTTTGTAAAAAAAACATGGAGTAGAAGAGACGGCTACATATAACCATTTCGACAGTGAATGCCGACCTAGTGGCACGTTTAAGTTCATGCAGTATGAGAACTAGCGAAAATAGCTCGTCGGAGTAGTTACCGTGAAAGTATTTGTAGAAAAGACAGAGAGAGGCGACGGCACGTCTGTGAATAAGCGACTGCAAACGATATACCAGATCAGGACCATATGTTTTAATAGTATGCTGATGATACCATATATGAGCGACAAAGATGCTTTGGAGAAAATGGAAAGTAGCAGTTGAAATTTCTAGGGCTCATATTGCGAAAAGAGGGGTTGGAAAATCAAATACTCACAAAACTGATTGAGGGCAAGCGGAAAACAACGCATAACATAGTGAGCTTGAGTAAATGGATGGTGGAACATGGTTTAAGAGAAATAGCAAAAAAACAAAATTTGTTAGGAGTTATCATTCAAATGTAGAGTCAAGCGTCGTGAAAGCGAGTTTGTGGTGTGACCAACATAAACATTATTTAATCCGAGGGAGATACAATCTCCCAGAGGGCACGTTTTAGGCATTTAAAACAATATGCCTGGTCGCACACGCAATTCCGGAAAATCCTTGTTGAAAACACAACTATACTTAAACATGAAAACAATAAACAAAAACTAAAAATTCTTGAAGCTATATACATAAAACAGTTGAAAACTAACCTGAAGAAAATAAACTATGAAAACTCCACAAATATAATAAAATGCCTATAATTGATAACAGAAGCCATTGGTTTATACCAATGGCTTCCCATACATAATACTTCTCGTTTTCACTCTCGCGTGATCATGTGTGGCGTCACGAGCTGCGACGCGATTTTCGCTTCCAGCGTCTCGTATGCACGAGTTTGTCTTTGCTTGGAAATCTCCCATGCAAATAAAAACAGACTATTATTATTGCCATGTCCATGTATTGTTTAATATATTGTAATGTAATTGTCATGTTTGATAATGGCTTATGTAAGCCGAAAGCTTAGATAGGATTAAAAAACATGTATCAATATGGTGATTTTCTTTCGTCTTTCAATGATAAAGTTATTAAGCTTATATGAAAGGAATTTGCATAAAATAAATAAACAAAACTTTTCTATATTGTTTAATGAAACATATATCAATGAAAATATGCTGCCTAAATACACTCAATTTATATATATATATATATATATATATATATATATATATATATATATATATATTTGTGCATTTAAGCGGCAAATTCTCATTTAGGCATGTCTGATTGAATAAATTACAGACATTATGTCTGCTAATTTTTACTAAAATCCGTTCATACTCACGAATAACCTTTAGTGTATTGATGTTAAAGGATGAGATAAATTTGCTATAACTGTTTAAATTTATTTTATTTTCATTTCCCAAGTACTTTCGATCTTCTTCCAAGATCATCTTCAGTGGTGCAAATGGTACAAAACTATATGTTGTTCATTAGTATAAGTATTTATATAAAGATTTGCGTTGTTTTCCATTACAGTATTTTTTTCATTATTCTTTTAAATGCAAAATGGTTGACAATGTGCTGAACGTTCATTAGAACGTGAAAAAAATTCCATTATGGAATTTTTTCTCTCTGTGTTATAATGTCATGGTTACGCGCGCATTAAAGTGTGAAAAAACTGTTCCTTTACAGGCATTTCAGAACATTACTGCAGTATTTTATTGTTGATTCTGTTCACTGCCGGCTTTAATTTTTCTCATATAAATTACTTCTAGTATCTGTAATCTAAATTTGTTGTTTTCATGGTTTAGGATAATTGTGCCGTCGATTAGTATTTTTTTTATATTGTGAATGCGGACAGGAATGTTTTTGAAGATGTCTAGCAATGGACGAATGAATAAATCATAAAGAATCTTATTTATATTAACATATTTTCTATGGATTCTAATAAAAAAATAGAATTATATATTATAAAAATTACAATAGAACCAATTTAATTATTCGTAACAATTCCTACCCACTAACCGATGTATTACGTAAAACCAACATTATATATCAATTTAAATGTCCCTTGGAAGAACATATCTCCGACCAAAAAACAAATATATGTGTTGGGTATACAACAAACCCACTAAGAAGAAGGCTTACACTCTACATGTCTGTCCAATTTTTTTTAATATATTTGTTCAGAATTATTATTATTATTATTATTTTTATTTCCTTTGATATCTGCCGTTTACATATTTCTTTCCAGGTCCCGCCCAGGGACCTAAGGTTAGAAATGGTATCATGACACTTTCCACTGCAAAAAAAAATATTACATAGATAAAGCCCTTCGTAAAGTGTGGGCTGTACTTGTCAGAATAATTTTTTGTATCTCTTTGAGGCATGGACTTCCAGGGATCCCTTCAATTAGTCTACTGGAATCTTTTCAAACCAATCCTAGGGCTCCAACTACAACAGGGATTGTTGATGTTCCCATGTGCCACATTTTTGAGATTTCTATTTCAAGGTCCTTGTATTTTGACAGTTTTTCGAATATCTTCAAAGATACATTGCCTTCTGCAGGGACTGCCATATCAATAAGGAGGCACTTATTTTGCTTGTGGTCTTTAATAACAATGTCTGGGCGGTTGGCTTTGATTGTTCTGTCAGTGTGCATTGTGTAGTCCCATAGAATTGTAACAGGTTCTATCTCCGTAACCGGGTCTGAGTGGTGTCCGTACCAGTTTCTTTCAGTTTCCTTTCCGTAGAAGTTGCAAATTTTCCAGTGCAGATATTAGCCCAGTCTGTCATGCCGGTTTTTATATTCAGTGGGTGCCAATATCGTGTAACCTGATACAAGATGATCAATGGTTTCTGGATATTTATCACAGAATCTGCATTTTAGGCTAACACAGTATTTTAGTACAGTGTAACCCGGATATAAGAGAGTTGTCGGGACCGGAGAATACGTCTCTTATATCCGGGTTTCTCTTATATCCGGGTTAGGTCTATTTTGTTTAGGTAAGTATGGCTCTAATTTGGGACCAGAGAAAATCTCTCTTATATCCCGGTTTCTCTTATATCCGGGTCTCTTATATCCGGGTTACACTGTGTATGCGCTTGATAATTCCTAGTTAACAAGCATTGGTCCTGTGCAGCAAGGATACAACCTTCAGTTTCAGCTTTCAACCCTGCACTACGTAGCCACTGATGGGTACGATTTTTGTCTACGTCAGCTTGTTTGGTACGGGCTAGAGTATTGGCCATGAAGCGGTTTATCTTGCCATTGTTTCTGTATCTGGTCGGTTGCATCTGTCTTTGCTTTCTTTTTTAAGTATTTTGCAGCTTCAGCCAGTGTACAGTGATGTACTTGTATTTCTGAGCCCATTTTAAACTCCATTTTGATTATTATAGATATGTGTGATTCTGGTCTTTTCCATAGTGTGGAATTTGGTTTTAATTATTTTGCTTTTCTTGAGATTGGATATACGGTTTGGGATAATGGATGTTAATGAGGTAGTATTATATGTTTGTTTTTATTTGTTTTATTGCCATTGTTGTTGTGTTATTAATGTCTTTATCTTCTTTCCTGTTATATGATTTGAATGCTTTTCTCTTCGTAGGTTTTTTAAGGGGCTTCCTATGTATATTTTATATCCATGTTTATCGTCTCTCTCTCCCAGAAACAGTAACCAAGTTCCCTTCAATAGAGTTATACAAAAGATGTCTCTGCGTGATACCAATGCAACAAGAATTAGTCACGGTAATTGCTCCGAGGAGCTGCTTTCGCTGGTTCCTAGGCCTCAATGAATTTAAACGTCCCACGAGTCTGCCATCCCGTTCCCACCCCTTCACCGTTGAAACTGTTAGATGTAGACGTCTCTTCTGCTCCAATAGCTTCATGTCTCGCACATCTCGCCTGTGAAACTCCCTTCCTTATTCCTGTTTCCCTGACAAATACAATCTGCAACTATTTAAGTGTAACGTCAATCGACATCTCCAGTTGCCTTGATCTATCCACTTCCCTTCTCCACATCCTTTCACCTTTCATTCCTATCTGCTCTCGCTCCAAATCTTCTGTAACCCCCTTGCCTTGATCGATCCACTATCTTTCTCCACATCCTCTCCTTTACCACTCCTATCTGCCCTTCCTCCAAACCTTCTGTAACCCCTTGCGTGCTAGTGGCCTCCAGCCTTGCTTGGGGTGATAAGCTTAAAAAAAAAAGAAAAAAAAAAGAATACTCGGAAAACTCGAGTAGTCAAAGAAATAAAATTGAAATTGTAGATAAACTGATCGAAGTTCATAACCCGACGGTAATCAAACTTATCTACTATCAATGCTTATAGTTTTTAGGGACGGGATGTCACAGCCCCTTGTTTACCTTATGAGCAATCATTATTTACATGAAATATGTTTAAATGGGGGGGGGCAAGCGTTACGTACTATTGAACTTTAATATCTAGTTTTAAATTTTTTTCTGGCTTAAAAAAAAACGTTCAAAGCATATTTTTACAATTATGCGATGGTCATACTCGACAACGAGATGGCAGTTATAATTTAAGAAAAAATGAACTTGCATTAAAATTAACCAATACGATAATGTCGATTTGATTGTTTACTGTGTTTTTCTAATTTTCCAATAAACTTTTGCACATTCGAATTAAAATATTGAAAAAAAAAACAGTCCAAAGATAATTCTTCTATTATTAGAGGAATAAGGAGGAGGAGGAGGAGGAGGAGGAGGAGGAGGAGGAGGAGGAGGAGGAGGAAGAGGAGACTAAGAAGAAGAAGAAGAAGAAGAAGAAGAAGAAGAAGAAGAAGAAGAAGAAGAAGAAGAAAAGGAAGCAGAAGACGAATAATAATAATAATTGCATGTAAACGAAGATGGAGGTGAATAAGGGAGCACGAAAAATAATAATAATGAGAAGAAGAAGAAGAAGAAGAAGAAGAAGAAGAAGAAGAAGAAGAAGAAGAAGAAGAAGAAGAAGAAGAAGAAAAGGAATAAGAAGACGAATAATAATAATAATTGCATGTAAACGAAGATGGAGGTGAATAAGGGAACACGAATAATAATAATAATAATAATAATAATAATAATAATAATAATAATAATAATGAGAAGAAGAAGAAGAAGAAGAAGAAGATGAAGAAGAAGAAATATTATTAGAGGAATAAAGAGGAGGAGACTAAGAAGAAGAAAGGGAAGAAGAAGACGAATAATAATAAAAAGAGGTAGGTGAATAAAGGAACACGAATAATAATAATAATAATAATAATAATAATAATAATAATAATAATAATAATAATAATAATAATAAGACGAAGAAGAAGAAGAAGAAAAGAAAGAAATGAACAAGTCAATATAGAAATTCATAAAGAAAGAAGAACGGAAAGAAAGAAAGAAAGGAAAGAAAGAAAGGAAAGAAATAAGCCAGTGAAAAAAAAATTGTCCAAAGATCGTCTAACGAGTTCATATAAAACAATTCAAATAAATTTTGTTCGATATTCCCCGATTACAGCAAATTGTAGTCGTGACAGGCGTCAGATATTTGATGAACGCAACAAACACGATGAAAATGCTATGAAAGGATGAGTATCTGATAGGAATGTATTTCATTTTAATTCGAAATAGCAAGAAACGAGGGAGAAACTAAGAAGATAGAAAGCGTGGTTGTCAGTAAAAGAGGCAACCCAGTTTGAGAGTTACACAATAGGGACGTCAGAATCCCCTACAGTATTTCAAAATAGCAAGAAACGAGGGAGAAATGCTAACTGTAAGAAGATAGAAAGCATGGTTGTCAGTAAAAGAGGCAACCCAGTTTGTGAGTTACACAATAGGGACGTCAGAATCCCGTACAGTATTTGGAAATAGCAAGAAACGAGGGAGAAATGCTAACTGTAAGAAGATAGAAAGCATGGTTGTCAGTAAAAGGGGCAACCCAGTTTGTGAGTCACACAATAGGGACGTCAGAATCCCGTACAGTATTTGGAAATAGCAAGAAACGAAGGAGAAATGCTAACTGTAAGAAGATAGAAAGCATGGTTGTCAGTAAAAGAGGCAACCCAGTTTGTGAGTTACACAATAGGGACGTCAGAATCCCCTACAGTATTTGGAAATAGCAAGAAACGAGGGAGAAATGCTAACTGTAAGAAGATAGAAAGCATGGTTGTCAGTAAAAGAGGTAACCCAGTTTGTGAGTTACACAATAGGGACGTCAGAATCCCGTACAGTATTTGGAAATAGCAAGAAACGAGGGAGAAATAATAACTGTAAGAAGATAGAAAGCATGGTTGTCAGTAAAAGAGGCAACACAGTTTGTGAGTTACACAATAGGGACGTCAGAATCCCCTACAGTATATGGAAATAGCAAGAAACGAGGGAGAAATGCTAATTGTAAGAAGATAGAAAGCATGGTTGTCAGTAAAAGAGGTAACCCAGTTTGTGAGTTACACAATAGGGACGTCAGAATCCCCTACAGTATTTGGAAATAGCAAGAAACGATGGAGAAATGCTAACTGTAAGAAGATAGAAAACATGGTTGTCAGTAAAAGAGGCAACCCAGTTTGTGAGTTACACAATAGGGACGTCAGAATCCCGTACAATATCTCGATTTTTAATCAATTTATTTTCTTTGTTATTGTTATTAGTAATGTTATGTTTTTTGGTTTTGTATATTTTGTATGCCTTTCTTTTAGCATTTTGCATGAAACATAGTTTTACCTGATCTTGTTAACAAAATTAATAGCTTTGAACCCACACAATATTTTACATTTGAATATGTGTCTACAACACTTTCCCCTTCAGAGATATTAATAATGACATTCAGTTTGTGGTTTATAGAACATCTACCAACAAGAATGACCTTGTCAACTTCTATTCTCAACACTGCTACAGGATAAAATCAGGAATAATTATAGGATTCTATTTAAGAGCACTAAGAATCTGCAGTCCCCTAATTCTTAACGAAACATAGAAAACAATTTAAAAATTCTTCAATATCCTGGTTATTTCATAACCAAAAACGATAATGACATTATTAACAACAACTGTAATAACAATGACAATATACAAAATAAAAACAGACATATAATACAACCTAATAATTCATTAACATCTGCTATCTAAAACAATTCATTCATTCTTAACAATATCAAAATAATTCCAACCACATCCAAAACTATTATGGATATGATCAGAATCAAAATCATTGGTAACAGTAATAATTCTGTATAATATATATAAAACAAACCGTTACAACTTCTCCTTACAATATATTGGGGGAAACGATCTCATACACAACAATTTATCATAATATATATATATATAGTTTACGAAAAACTAGGTAATCCGTATGGGTAGACCCAAGGAGGATAAAATCCGGAGAGCTCAATGTAAATCTGAGCTAATAATTTAAATAAAAACAGTCCACTTTAAGGTTCCATATAATAAATTATTTCACCACAGCCCTTTTAAAGGACAGCGGATCATCAGATTTTATTTCCAAAGGTTGAAACGAAAAATGAAAAGAAATTTACACATTTATGACGGGCAGTAATAAGTAAATTAACGAAGTGAGGGATTGAGGGAGTGAAGGGGGTAGAGAGACATGATTGAGTTAAATGTAACATTTCTATTCTTTCAAATTTAAATTTTTAAAGGAAATCCAGACATTGACGCATTAAATCTGTTAACGGAAGTTATATATTGATATGGGAGGGGGATAGGACAAAAAGGCATAAAGAGAAAGAGAGAGAAAGAAGTTGTGATAAAGTGTCATTAACTTTCTTTGGAATGGACGCTGTTTTTTGCTTTACTTTGAGAGTTCATATATATTATAATTTTTTATATAAGTTTGAATGTTTAAACAGTCTAAGGAATTTAATTATATGTTAGTTAAAGTTTTTTTTTTAAACTTTATTACATAAATTTTGGGGATTTAATATGAAATAGTCGATTAGAAAAATATTCATAGAATTTACATTAAAACACTAAAAATTTTATTTTCAAATATAAGTTTACTTCTAGTTGTAATTGATTATTGAGGTGATCTCTCTCTCTCTCTCTCTCTCTATATATATATATATATATATATATATATATATATATATATCCGATGCGATGAGAACGAAAGTAATATATAAATTCCAACGTTCACAGCATTAATCCAAAAGAGGGCTCGATGCCGATAGTAGAGCGATGATTATTTATTTATTATAATTTTATCATATAGACAAAACCATTTTACTCACTACAGAGATGCAACTTCGTTTCAGCGCATTTTAACTGCACTTCGACGGGTGAGAGTCGAAAATGGTTATGAACAATTCTGCTTGCAAATATAATATAATATAATATAAAAGGGTCAAACTCCAATATTCCATGGTTATAATTTATTACATTGGAATCGTCATCACGATCCAATTCATCAGACCTACAAATTCAAAAAGAACATATATATATATATATATATATATATATATATATATATATATATATATATATATATATATATATATATATGTCTGCGTGTGCGTGTTTACTTTTACCTGATCGAACCCCGGAGCTAATTAGCAGTTTTCCAATTAACCGATGATAAACATCAGAGGGTAATGAAGCAAAAAGTCACCATCCTTTCCTGAACTGACCAGTCATTGCCTCGGGGTAAGCAGCACAAAATTGGTTGAAGTATGCAGGAAAATGGCTGTTGGCAAGTTTCTGATTTTTTACTTTCTTTTTTCTTTCTTTTTTCTTTCTTTTCTAAGGTGTTATTTAAGGCAAGAAGCCTTCGGAACATATCGACTGAGATTTCCGGGTTTTAACATTCCGCTAAAACACACAAAAGTAAACTAAGAGGTTTCATTTATCTAAATCAGGATTATTTATATGTTTATCTCTCACGCCTAAGGTGGAATGAGAGAGAGAGAAAAAAAACCCTTTGAAGATGGTCGAAATGATCCAGCTATATTTTGCAAGTAGAATTTTTTCTTCTTCTTCTTCTTCTTCTTCTTCTTCTTCTTCTTCTTCTTCTTCTTCTTCTTCTTCTTCTTCTTTCTTTCTTTCTTTATTATACCTCTTGTTATTATCATAATTATTATTCTTTCTCTTTTCTTCTTCTTCTTCTTCTTCTTCTTCTTCTTCTTTCTTCCTTTCTTTCTTTATTATTCCTCTTGATATTATCATCATTATTATTCGTTCTCTTTTCTATTCCTTCTTCTTCTTCTTCTTTCTTCCTTTCTTTCTTCCTTTATTATTCCTCTTGTTATTATCATAATCATTATTCGTTCTCTTTTCTTTTCCTTCTTCTTCTTCTTCTTACTTTCTTTCTTTATTATACCTCTTGTTATTATCATCATTATTATTCGTTCTCTTTTCTTTTCCTTCTTCTTCCTCTTCTTCTTTCTTGCTTTCTTTCTTCCTTTATTATTCCTCTTGATATTATCATCATTATTATTCGTTCTCTCGTCTTTTTCTTCTTATTCTAATAATTCTTCTTCTGATTAATGTTCTTGTTCGTTTTCTTCTTTTTATTATTATTATTTTAGCGTTTCATTCTTTCTTTTTTTCTTGACGATTCTTCATTTTGTTTCTTTCTTCTTTTCTTTCTTTCTCAACTTCTTTTTTCTTTCTTTGTTATTGTTTCTTTTTTACTTCTCGTTTTATTTCTTTTTTTTATTATTATTATTTATATGTTCATCTCCCACCAAAGGTAAAATGAAAGAGAGAAACTATTCTTTGTAGATGGTCTAAAGTAGCCAGCCATATATCACGGTGTAGAATGTCTTTTCTTCTTCTTCTTCTTCTTCTTCTTCTTATTATTATTATTATTATTATTATTATTATTATTATTATTATTATTATTATTATTATTATTTATTTTCTTGTCGATTCTTTCTTTTCGCCCATCCTGAATATGACGATAAACTACATCCAACAGCGAGGCCGCTGACCAGGAAGTTTTGAGGAGCGTGGGACCACCTCTTAATTGCTGGTGTTCCGCGATGGTAGCAACTGTTAGGGTTCCAAATATGGGTAAATAGTTAATCCCCAAACTTGGGTCAAAACACTATGAAAGTGTAAAAATTGGTTTTAATACCAGAAATAGTTTGTAAAAATTATTACCAGCAATAAATCTTTGAAGAAACATGATTACATTTTTGAATTAAAAAAAACAAACAATTACCAGAAATAGATTTTTGAAGAAAAAAATATTACCAGCAATAAAATTCTTGTCGGCATTAAATAACCCATTGAGGTTGTATGCCGTAAAACAAATCAAACCAAACTAAACCAAACCAAACCAAACCAAACCAAACCAAACTAAACCTTTCTTTTCGCTTGTTTCTTTCTTTTCTCCTTATTATTTATCATTCTTTTTATTTATTATTGATCCCATTAATCTTTCATTTTCTCTTTCTCTTCTATTTTTCTTTCTTTCGTTTTGGCTTATTTCTTTCCTTTCTTTCTTTCCTTTCTTTCTTTCCGTTTTTCTTTCCGTTTTTCTTTCCGTATGAATTTCTATATTTATTTGTTCATTTCTTTCTTTTATTCCTTCTTTGTTTCATTCTTTTTTTTCTTGCCCAATCTATTTTCTTTTGTTCATTTTATTCCTAGTGGTCGTCTTCGTCTTCTTCTTTTTATTCTTCTTTTCTTCTTCTTCTTCTTCGTCTGATTATTATTATTATTCGTGTTCCTTTATTCACCTACCTCTTCGTTTCCTTGCAATTATTATTATTATTATTCGTCTTTTTCTTTTTCTTCTTTGTCTTAGTATCCTCCCCCTCCTCCTCCTCCTCCTCCTCCTCATTCCTCTAATAATATTTCTTCTTCTTTCTCTTCTTCTTCTTCTTCTTCTTCTTCTTCTTCTTCTTCTTCTTCTTCTTCTTCTTCTTCTTCTTCTTCTTCTTCTTCTAATAATAATAATAATAATAATAATATTTCTTTTTCTTCTTCTTCTTCTTCTTCTTCTTCTTCTTCTTATTATTATTATTGTTATTATTATTCGTGCTCCCTTATTCACCTACCTCTTCGTTTTCATGCAATTATTATTATTATTCGTCGTCTTCTTCTTCTTCTTCTTCTTCTTCTTCTTCTTCTTCTTCTTCTTCTTCTTCTTCTTCTTCTTCTTCTTCTTCTTCTAATAATAATAATATTTCTTCCTCTTCTCCTCCTCCTCCTTATTCCTCTAATAATATTTCTTCTTCTTCTTCTTCTTCTTCTTCTTATTATTATTATTATTATTATTATTATTATTATTATTATTATTATTATTATTATTATTATTCGTGCTCCCTTATTCACCTACCTCTTGGTTTTCATGCAATTATTATTATTATTCGTCTTCTTCCTTTTCTTCTTCTTCTTCTTGCTTCTTCTTCTTCTTCTTCTTTTCTTAGTCTCCTCCTCCTTATTCTTCTAATAATATTTTTTCCTCTTCTTCTTCTTCTTCTTCTTCTTCTTCTTCTTCTTCTCATTATTATTATTATTATTATTTTTATTATTTGTCTTCTGTTCGTCTTCTTCCTTTTTTATTTCTTCTTCCTCTCATTTCTTTTTCTTTTTTAACACCCTTTTTTATTTTTTATTCATGTTTTTGCATTTCGCTTCACCACTTTCTCTCTCTCTCTCTCTCTCTCTCTCTCTCTCTCTCTGTCTCTTTTCATTTCTACTCTTCCCTTCCATTTTCTTTCACCCCCCTCTTTCTCTCTGTCTGCACCTTGCCACTTCTCTTATCTCCTACTCCCACCCCGAGCTTCCTTCCCAATTACACTTTTGTATTCTCACCCCCCCACCATTTTTCTTCTTGTCCCATTCCCTTTCTTAACCGTTATCGTGACATCTTTCTTACAAATGTTTCGTTTTTTTTTGTTTCTTTTTTCTGATTGAGCGACTCTCATCTTTTCTTATCTGATTTCCGATGCTTTCGAAAAATATCTGTGCTTTTCGGATGAGAATTTATTTCTTTTCACCTTCTTTATTCGCCTTGTTTCGCCTTTTGTTATTTTCTTTAACAATACTTTTATCAGGTCAGTTTTTCCACAATCTTTCTTTTTCTGTTTCTTTCTTTCTCTGTTTCTTTCTTTCCCTTTTCTTTATTCTTCGTTACTTTCTTCCTTGTTTTCGTTTCTTTTTCTTTCCCTCTTTGTTTCTTTCTTGGCTTATTTATTTATTCAGTTCCATTGCTTTTCTTTTCTTTTCTGTCTTTCTTTCTTAGCCTTCTTTAACTTATTTGTTTGTTTCTTTCTTTCTGTATCTTTTTCGTCCTGTATCTCATTCTTTTGCTCTTTTTTTTCTTTCTTGGCTTCTTTTTTCTTTCTTTGTTTTTGTTTCTTTTTGGCTTCTTTCTTTCTTTCTTTCTTTGATTTTTTTCTTTTTTGGTTTTTGTTTCTTTTTGGCTTCTTTCTTTCTTTCTTTGTTTTTTTCTTTGTTTTTGTTTCTTTTTGGCTTCTTTCTTTCTTTGTTTTTTTTTCTTTTTTTGTTTTTTTTCTTTTTGGCTTCTTTCTTTCTTTGTTTTTTTTTCTTTGTTTTTGTTTCTTTTTGGCTTCTTTCTTTGTTTTTTTTCTTTTTTTGTTTTTGTTTCTTTTTGGCTTCTGTCTTTCTTTGTTTTTTTTTCTTTGTTTTTGTTTCTTTTTGGCTTCTTTCTTTGTTTTTTTTTTTTTTTGTTTTTGTTTCTTTTTGGCTTCTGTCTTTCTTTGTTTTTTTTTCTTTTTTGTTTTTGTTTCTTTTTGGCTTCTTTCTTTCTTTGTTTTTTTTCTTTTTTGTTTTTGTTTCTTTTTGGCTTCTGTCTTTCTTTGTTTTTTTTCTTTGTTTTTGTTTCTTTTTGGCTTCTTTCTTTGTTTGTTTTTTTTTCTTTTTTTCTTTTTGTTTCTTTTTGGCTTCTTTCTTTCTTTGTTTTTTTCGTTTTTGTTTTTATTTCTTTTTGGCTTCTTTCTTTGTTTGTTTTTTTTTCGTTTTTGTTTTTTTTCTTTTTGGCTTCTTTCTTTCTTTCTTTCTTTGTTTTTGTTTCTTTTTGGCTTCTCTCTTTCTTTCTTTGTTTTTTTTCTTTGTTTTTGTTTCTTTTTGGTTTCTTTCTTTCTTTGTTTTTTTTTTCTTTTTTTGTTTTTGTTTCTTTTTGGCTTCTTTCTTTCTTTGTTTTTTTTTCGTTTTTGTTTTTGTTTCTTTTTGGCTTCTTTCTTTCTTTCTTTCTTTTTGTTTCTTTTTGGCTTCTTTCTTTCTTTCCTTCATTTAAACTATATAATTGTTTCTTTCTTTCTACTTTTCTATGTGTCTTTATTCTTTCTTTCTTTTTTCTTTCTTTCGTTTATCTTATTATTTATTATACTTTTTATTTGTTACTTGCCTTCATTTCTTTTTTAATTTCTTTTTTTTTGTTTATTTCTTTTTCCTTTGTTTCCTTTTTTCTTGCTTAATTTATTTCTATGTTTCTTTTTTATTGGCGTTTCTTTTTCTTCCCTTCTGTGTTGATTACTAAGTGGGAGTGAATATGAAATTATTTGACAGAGTTAACGTTTTTTCTATTCTGTGTCCATCATGTAAATCATTTTCCTGTCTATGTGTCTCCACTCGTTTTTATGGTCATTTGGATTACGATTAGTTTGATGAATGTTTAATAAAGAAACTAACCTGGGCCACAAAAACCTCAGCTTCTATTTTTCTTCTTCTTCTTCTTCTTCTTTTTATTATTATTATTATCATTATCATTATTCTGTGGTCAGACGCTTTCCGATGAAGCATAGTCCTTTTCTGCCAGCCCGCTCATTTCCCGTCATCTATTTTCTTCTGCGAGGGCCGCCCATTTGATCTGTGTTTCTAAAAAAGAGAAGACGTATCGCTCCCAAGAGAGGAATTTCAAATCTATAGTGGAGATATCAGGAATATGTACGAGGGGGTATCCATAATGCAGACAAAAGATTGGTAAAATTCTAAATAATTTGACAACATAAATTGTTGGGTAACTCAATGACAAAATGGAAAAAAAAGATTCTATGTAACGTGTTTCGTTCTATAAAAGACCATCATCAGACAGAAGTAATCTTCATATATATATATATATATATATATATATATATATATATATATATATATATATATATATATACTCTCGACTCTATATATATATATATATATATATATATATATATATATATATATATATATATATATATATACTCTCGACTCCCTGTCGAATTTGACGTATGAGGGTCAAGCAGATCAGTTCCTAGGAAACCGACAGCGCGACAACAGCACATGAGATTTGATAATAGTGGTGAAGGTTTCGTGCATGACCATCCATACTTTTTGAAGGGCCGAATACGAAGACCTGGTGCACTAAGTGCGACAAGGTCCGAAAACGACCCTTCGCAGGTTTTGAATTCAGAGTTGTCCTTCTTCTAGACCAGTTGTCATCCAACGCTATAGAACCCAGTCTGTCCTGCTATTTACCCATAGCTGTCGGGAGAAGAAGAGGATTCACACGTTTCCCAAGGGTATTAGCACGTAAGTGAATATAATGTATTCGACCATATATATATACATACATACATACATATATATATATATATATATATATATATATATATATATATATATATATATATATATGATTGTTGATATCTCCTAACGAGTGGACGGAGTGTTTGCTAGAAGCTTCGTCTACGAAACTATAGAGTCGTGATGCCGAGAGATAAATTTTATATTTTTCACTTGTTCAATGTTTTGCAAAAAAAGAAAAAAAAGAAAAAGGTTCTTTAAACGTGAACATTTTTCAGAATTTTTTTTTTTTACACGAAAACATAAGGAAAATTATAAAATTGCTATTTATAGGTTCGATCCGCTTCAGATCAAATCAAATGTGGCCCGTGAACTAAAATGAGTTTGACTCCTCCCACATACACACACACACCTGCTTTAGAAGGGACCCAATTCGAAACAGGAAATAATGGATAAATCTCTACTCCTGTTCAAAAGACAGGAGAGGAGTGTGAACCGGGCGAGAGAAAGAATGAAATAAAGACAAAAAGAAAGAAAGAAACACGCAAAAAGAAATAAATGATAGAAAGGACAATAACAGAATAAGAAAGAAAGAAAGAAAGAAAGAAACAAACAAACAAACAAGAGAAAATTTAAGAAAGAAAGAAAGAAAGAAAGAAGAGGAAATTTAAGAAAGAAAGAAAGAAGAGGAAATTTAAGAAAGAAAGAAAGAAAGAAGAGGAAATTTAAGAAAGAAAGAAAGGAAGAAGAGAAAATTTAAAAAAGAAAGAAAGGCGAGAAAATTTAAGAAAGAAAGAAAGGCGAGAAAATTTAAGAAAGAAAGGCGAGAAAATTTAAGAAAGAAAGAAAGAAAGAAAGAAGAGAAAATTTAAGAAAGAAAGAAAGAAAGAAGAAAAAAGTTAAAAAAGAAAGAAAGGCGAGAAAATTTAAGAAAGAAAGAAAGCGAGAAAATTTAAGATAGAAAGAAAGAAAGAAAGAAAGAAGAGAAAATTTAAGAAAGGCAGAAAGAAAAAAAGAACGAAATAAAATGAATCAAATAAAAGAAAGAAACAAAGAAATGAAACCAGATTTGAAGTAGATGAAATTGAAGACATTTCAAAGAAAATAATTCTAAAAATAAAAACTAACCAAAAATAAGATAGAACAATTTAGCTAATATGTCATTATCATCATCCTTCGACTTCCCTATGGTTGTTCGGAACTCCTTTGGCAATTCCTTTCCACACTGTTGTCCCCAGATCCCTAATGTCCAACCCTGAGTCCCAAGCTATGGTGTCAAGGAAAATTAATTTTCGTGAAGAATGCCATAGGAGTAAAGATGAGACGATTTCCCTGTCCGCTCGGTGTCAGTAGCCGACAAACTGTAATCATTTTTGTTTGAGCTTAAGAGAGATTGCTCTCAGTTCTCCGTAAATAAATTAATACTAAGCAAACAATATATGCAAGTAGGCAAAGCAACATTAGTGAGACAAAAAGCTTCACAAACTAAGAATGGTGTTAACACAAAAGGGAATACAGACTAATGATTGCAGCGTTCTGACTTCAAGACAAGAAAAAGACAAGAATATGGCGGATGAGACGGAGAAGTGGTCTATCTCATTGGCGAGAAAGAATTCCCAGCATGCATCTGTACGATTTGTCTATAAATTTAGGGAGGGGGTATTTTTGCAGTCATTCCCATTCCGTGACTGGAACCAAAATGCGCCCGGTCGTACTTGATTTAGCTTTCAATCAAAACATCTTTAACCCTAGAAACACTCACCATCAATTAAAGTTACACCACTACTAACCATGGGTATATCATACCCGATTTTGAAAATATCAAAAAAAATATTAAATTTCGTGGAATGGACATACGAAGTACTGACATGTACACTGAGTCATGTTTCACTGGAAAAATGCGAAACAAAATAAAATAATAACGGAATTATTTGTTTTGTTTCAATTAATTTGCACAAGGCACTGAAATTAAATCAAAATTTCTATCATCAAATTTTACGTAAGATTACAATCATATATATATATATATATATATATATATATATATATATATATATAAATAAAAAAAATCGCCATAAAATACATATAAAATATTCTATAAGTAGAATTTTATTTTGTATTTACTTTGCAGTCATACAATTATTTTGCATTATTTATTGAAAGTTACATGCTTTGATTCATGTGTATGTATATGTTTTTGAGTATTTATATGTATGTGTATATATGTCATCATGTGTATGTGTATGCATGTATGTATATATATATATATGTGTGTGTGTGTGTGTGTGTATATCTATATATGTATAAATGTGCATGTTAGATGATGAGGATATAAATTTTGATTTAATTTTAATGTATTTCACTAGCTGTTACTTGTACTTCCTCCTCCTACCCCTGCTCATTGTGCTGACAATTTGCTTCTCCTTTTTCTTTCCCCCACTCCTCTCTTCATATATATATATATACATATATATATATATATATATATATATATATATATATATATATATATATATATATATATATATATATATATAAGCAAATGTGTGGATGTAGATCCGACGGTATGATGAAAATGTGGAAAAGACAAAGCAAAATCCGAATATATGAGTTTACTGTTTTTATTATGTTTTTGTTTTTGTTATTCTGTCGACGTCAGACGTTTCGGTCAAATAGACCTTCTTCGGGACATGGTTAATGGAGACATAATTATATTAGATTTAAGTTTGATGGAGAGACGATATGTACAGGACTGGTCAGAAACAGAAAAACTGAAATTCTAAAGTCAAGTATTCTTTCTTATATATATATATATGATCTAATACGCACCAACTAGGGGTGGGGGACAAATATAAATTAATATTTTCCTAGCTACCAGCAAGAATTAAGACACAAGTTGGCTTTGTTCGGGGAGCCGGTCGCCAATCCAATATAGCATATTGTAAAATGTAGCATATGTAAAATGCTGTTACCTCTGATAGCAACCATGACATTTGGTTTTGACTTAAATTTAATTTCGGGAATTAAATATTTAATCTTTTTTAAATTAAATGATTTTAATATTTTAAGAAATAACCTTTACGCAACGTCTGCGTTGTCGCATATATTACATGCTGTTACCTCTGATAGCAACCTTGACAGTTCGTTTTGAATTAAATTTAATTTCGGGAATTAAATATTTGAATACTTCTGGAATTAAATGATTTTGATATTTTAAGAATTACCATTACGCAACATCTGAGCAGTTACATATGTACAATGCTGTTACATCTGATAGCAACCTTGACAGTTGGTTTTGAATTAAATTTTATTTCGGGAATTAAATATTTGAATACTTCTGGAATTAAATGATTTTAATATTTTAAGAATTACCATTACGCAACATCTGAGCAGTTACATATGTACGATGCTGTTACGTCTGATAGCAACCTTGACAGTTGGTTTTGAATTAAATTTAATTTCGGGATTTTTTTTTTTTTTTTTTTGATTTTTACGATGATAAATTATCTCCGCCTGATTCTTCTCAATCAATTTTGTTGGCATAAAACAATCAATTTTTTAAAAAATTTAAACTTTATTTTTTTTAAATAGATTATTCTGAAGCCTGTAGAACGGTTGGCTCTTTCAGTCAAATATTTTCCCCCCCTCTTTTCGTTTTTACTTACATTTTGTATTGAGAAAATCACATTTGCATAATACATTCGGATAAATTTCTTTTGTTAATTTCATTAATCATTTTAATTAGTTTAGCGTAATTATATTTACAAAATCATTCGCAAAGTTGGTCTTTAAATAAACAGGAACTTTATTTTCTACATCGCGATATCAACCATTTTTTTCTCATGACACAAACACATGCACGTCTACACATTTTATTATTTTGTCAGTATTCAATAAATGAATATAAATATAAAAGTGTTTGACACTCCTGCGCCTATAATGAAAAAGAACCAATTTTATCACTTCCTCCGGAAGGTAGATGTTTCGCCTGCCTTGTGTCGAATCGTAAATCTCCGACTGATAAACTTATTGTTTTCTTACAATGATATTTCATTTGTTTTTCCCTAAAATTGTCCTTGATATGTAAATATTTATATATCGTTTCCCCAATCTTCCGATCTAGCACAAACTGTCCAATGGGTTAAAAACTGGCTGGCTACATCCAATGCTTCGAAAACGAAACTAGTTACATGCCATAATCACAGATCGGACCCCAAGCTACCACCAGTCACGATGAATGTATGACGTCTCAGGGATGAACCGAGACTATTAAGCCATACACTCGCACCTAGTCTTAAGTGAAACTCGTAGATACGATCCAATGCTAAGAATGCAGATAGAATGGATGGCTGCCTGTACCGTTCCAGTAGGTACATCACTCGTCCTTCTATTCCCTATCAGATCAGGCCAAGAAATGGAGTATTCTTCAGATGGGAGGGAGGTGCCCAGACCTCGTACTCCAGCACAACCTTGAGAGAGTTCAAAAGCGCCTCCCAGCCCTTATGGGTAACGAATTATTTTCTACCCTCCAACCTCTCTCTCACAGGCGGGATGTGGCAAACTGCTCTACTTTCCACGGAAAGTGATCGGACGAACTACATTCTTTGGTCCCGTCAGTTCTAACCTTCACGACAAAGACACGCCAAACCACGCATACCACCCATATTCCCTCCGTATTCCATCGGTGAGAAGTAAGTTCCACGCGAACCATTGGTCTGTCGAACCGACTCCACAGAGGACGTTTCCCCGATCACTACAATTTAAACCTGTACAAGGTTAGAGTTAACCGTTATCTTTTAATCTTCTTCGCACAAATTCACTCTACCTCCGAGCCTTGTGGAGAGTCAACCTTACAGTAAAAAAAAAAACAAAAAAAAAACGTAAGGGGTAATTTTGTAAGGGAGTTCAACGGTAAATTCGATGCCATAGGATATATCCAAACGGTTTCTCCACGGTCATTTTCTAAAATTACTCCTGTCTCGATTTTGAGTTCGATCAGATCGATATGGTCAATTTGGCGCCTGAGGCCCAAAACGACCTTCAGTCTGTTGTTAACTGGAGCAAAGGATGGCTTGTTAGTTTTAACGCCTCCAAAACTACACTGCTCTCTATTAATCATGTGAGAGACCGATCTCTACATTCCATCAGCATGGCTGATGCTAACCTCCACGAGAGTGACTCGTTGCGCCTTCTCGACTGACATGAAATGGAAAGACTATTGAATCTAAATACTATTAAATGTAAATTATATATATATATATATATATATATATATATATATATATATATAATTATTTATTTAAAAATTATAGCATAAATATGTTATAAAATCACTACAAAAATAGCCATTTTGTTTCAACACCTCCGGTGTCTTATCAAATGATGATGTTGAATGTAGAAGCCTTCTCGACTGACATGAAATGGAAAGACTATTGAATCTAAATACTATTGAATGTAAATTATATATATATATATATATATATATATATATATATATATATATATATATATATATATATATAATTATTTATTTAAAAATTATAACCTAAATATGTTATAAAATCACTACAAAAATAGCCATTTTGTTTCAACACCTCCGGTGTCTTATCAAATGATGATGTTGAATGTAGAAGCCTTCTCGACTGACATGAAATGGAAAGACTATTGAATCTAAATACTATTGAATGTAAATTATATATATATATATATATATATATATATATATATATATATATATATATAATTATTTATTTAAAAATTATAACATAAATATGTTATAAAATCACTACAAAAATAGCCATTTTGTTTCAACATCTCCGGTGTCTTATCAAGTGATGATGTTGAATGTAGAATAAATGGTTTTAAAAGTTTCAAATTAATTAACAATCCTTCGCTAGGGGTAAACGTTGTTACATAAGCTAGAATCTGCTCTACTCTGTATTGAGCACTCTTTTAAGAATAATAATTGTTGGTTATTGGAATTTATTCCGTATATACCAATCCTATACTTGGATATATATATATATATATATATATATATATATATATATATATATATATATGTTCAAATGCTCAGTCATTTTTATGGCATAGAGCACTTTTATGCCAGCAAGCTGCTTTTGAGCAAATTCTATTAGAAGCTGCTTATTCAAACTTTGGAATTATATATGCTGTAGTGTGAATTTGGTTGTCTGTTGAGCAATTTTTGTGTTTAATGCTTCAGTTCCTGAACCATGACACGAGTTTCTCGCGTTATTGAGCGTTTTTTTTTTTGCAATACTGGCTAGCCTTTCTTGGTTGTTTTTTTATTTTTTACCATTTTAGATCTTGGCTGAATGATCTACACTCGCCACTGTGCGCGTTTGGTTTGCTTGTCAAATTGTACCCGTCCTGTGGTATATAAGGTAATCATCTTAATCCTGCAAATTACTGGCTACCTGAAGATCATGTAGTTAGGCAGCTGGAGCTGGCAGCGTGCTCAGATCTTAGCTGGTGTCGAACTCTCTGTCTTCGGGCAGAAAGGAACCCGGATGATTCTATGACAAAGGGCAGAGTCTCGCCCGAGGAGCTAGACAGACGCGACTCCGTTTATGCGGGGTCTACAGGGTATTTTTGTCCGAGACTACGTGCTTGGATTGCCCCACATTAAATTCGGTCTTGTACCACATCCTACCTCGTGGGAAGGTCGGTAAATATTACTGGCTACCTGAAGATTGTGTGAAAACGCATGAAACTTTAAATAGTGGCGAGTTATTGCCTACCTGGTTATTGAATTCATTTTTATATGGCATAGAGCACTTTTATTCCAGAAGGCTACTTTTGAGCAGACCCTATTTAGAGCTGCTTATTCAAACCTCGGAATTATATATATATATATACATATATATATATATATATATATATATATATATATATATATATATATATATATATGAAGAAATATAGTCATAAAGTGTGCTATATTTATGGGATAAAGTGCTCAATATCAGAGATAGAGCGTGTGTAAATATAAAAGTGAACATAGAAGTCAACACTTAGAGGCGACATGTTCACTTTTATATATATATATATATATATATATATATATATATATATATATATATATATATATATAAACCGGTTCAGGGAGGTAGACAGGTCCTGAACTCGTTTATACGGGTTTGAAGGGAATATTTTTGGTCGAGCCGAAGGGCTCGGAGAACCCACGATAAACTCGGCCTTGTGCCACATACGACTCACGTGGGGGTGCCGTTAAATTTAACCGTGGAAATTACTCTTTCACATCTACTTATCATCTCTCAGTTGCGTCTCTGTCTTTGGGCAGATTGCACTCAGGGGCGATACCGTCAAAGGACAGAGTCGCAACTGAGGAAAATTATAATGAGAGGTGCCGGCCCTGGGGAACAGCTGCCCGAGGCCGTGCCTTCTCATTACACTAGAGAGAATGATCGGTGCACGCACCGAGGCCAGCGCAACCGACGGTTGCGGGGGCTCGGGGAATTTTTGTTCCTGGCCCGGGTGCATGCGCTCGGGCTCCCCACATTAAACTGACCTTGTGTCACAACCTGACCTTGTGGGGGGTTGAGTAAGTACAAATTACTCTTTCTGAGTAAGTTCACGTTTACTTATCTCTCAGTTGCGTCTATATCTTTGTGCAGAGTGCGCGCAGGGGTTTCTCTGTCAAACTATTATTTTGGCGGGAACAGTTTTTAATTTGTTTATTACTTCATGTATTTATCTGGATTGATTATCGGGATCGGTTTTTTCGTTTATTTGTTTATTTATTTGGATGAAATTAGTTGAATTTATTTTACTTGTTATTATTTATTTGTTATACTGTATATTTTCTGTTTTCAGTTTTCGATTTTTAAGTAACGTAGTATCTTTTGTATCGTTATAGAACAGTTATAGCTATTTTTCCGTCCAATTTTTTATTTGATTTTTATAGTATAACTAATATTTTGGCAAAAATGATTTGCTAATTTGTGTATTATTTACTTTATTTATTTGGCATCATTGATTTTCTTTCTTATTTTTCATTCTATTTCGTCTATTCTAACAGGTGTGATTTGGTAATTTGTTTCGGTTAATTTATTTTGCTTATTTTATTGTCATTTTGTTTATTTATTTTTTTACTTTATTTTATTTTTTCCGTTTTCGATTTTTAAGTAACGTAGTAAAAATTTGTTTTCATGTCTGCATTTTGTAGCAAAATAATACAGAAGAGGTGCCCAGCCCTGGGGGACAACTGCCCGAAGCCGCGCCCTCCCATTGCAGCAGATGGAGGGATCGGTGCTCGCTCCGAGGCCAGCGCAACCGACGGTTGCGGGGGCTGAGGGGAATTTTTGTTCCTGTCCCGGGCGTACGTGCTCGGGTCCCCACCTAAAAATAGACCTTGTGTCACTTCTTGACCTAGTGGGAGGACAGAGTAAATACCCCGTGTAAATTACTATAAAGTAGAGCTGGGGCTTTTTTTTATCTCAGAATTCGTGGGAGAATTGAACTCCAATTTCGCTTTTATTCATATAGATTCCATAATGTAGGTTTTACTTAATTAGCTATTATTTTTCTCTAACTCTTCAAATATTGAATGTATAACTAATTCTAATTTCTATTTTCCCATTATTTCCTATTTCGCTATATTAATTGTATCTGTCCCCTGTTCTGTCACCCATGACATAAAAATAATTGTTTGTACGGAAAATAAGGATCTACGTACATCAAATCCTCTTTAAATGAAGTGGCAGCAGAAGAATTATCGTTGAACTTTTAAAAGGTAAGCTTAAACATTAATTCAATACTTAAATGCAGCGAACAATTTTGAGTTCTTCTGTAGTTTATTGATGCCTATCGCCTCTACTCCTCCCTAACTATTGTGATGATGGCCAAACCAAGAGTCCCCTACAGGAGTGAGCTTAAATGGCGCCCGATAAGAAGGATTTTAAGCTAGCTTAAAATTTTAGCTGGCTTATTTTTTTTTTAGTTAGCTGCAATTTTGTATACAAACGGACAATAATAGTTACTCTCCTTGAACCCTGAAAGCAATGATAACGGCTAGTATAATATATTAATATATATATTTAACCTCGCATAATATAGAAACCCTGTATGTGAGCTCAAGGAAAATCGTTCCCTGTGCCTACCTTTTCTAGGCTTTCGAATGAGCTATGAATCATTAAAATCGGACCAGTGGGAGTGTAGGAGATGCTTGGACACACACACACACACGCACAAACACGCACATATACACTGTAATTTATATATAAGATGTTTTCATCACTTTTGTTATTCAATATCCCAGATTGAGATAATAGGCGATCTACCAAGAATGGTGAAACGTTGTAAGAACTTGGAGGCACATTTATTGTGTAAAATGATTCTCAGATTTTTTTTCAGATTTTTTAATGTCAAAATTTGTGGTCCTTCTCATTATGGTAAGGAAAGAATGCATTTATTGAGTTGGTTTGTAAAAACCTCTTTTGTGTTCACATAAATATTTAAATTCCTCGAAGATTCGTCTCTGTATTCCTTGTGACAATTATTGCAGGTGATAACTTCTTTCCTCAAGTTTTATCTGATTATTTTCTAAATAAGTCTTTTATTGGTTTAGAAGTTTTTTTTACAAATATTATTTTAATCTTATGCGCGTATGTCTGCGTTTGTTTTGTTTTGTTTTACGGCATATCAAAACCTCAATGAGTCATTTATCGCCGACAACTTTTTTTTCCTGATAATATTTTATTTTGTCAAAAATCTATTTCTGTTAAGATTTTTTTTCTCAAAAATGTATAGCTGGTAATATTATTTAAAAAAATGTATTGCTGGTAATATTATTTTAAAAAATGTATTGCTGGTAATATTTTTTTTCAAAAACCTATTGCTGGTAATAGTTGTTTTTCTTCAAAAACGTATAGGCGGTAATAGATTTTGTTCTTCAAAAACGGACTGCTGGTAATAATTTTTAACAAAATATTTCTGGTATTAAAACCTATTTTTACACTTGTATAATGTTTTTATCTCAGTTTCGAGGTTAACTATTTACTATAGGGGGGACCCTAACAATTGATACCACCCCGGTTCAGGGTGAACCTGGGAATACCAGCAATTAAGATGTGGTTCCACGCACCTAAAAAAACCCTGATCAAAGGCCTTGCTGTTGGACGAAGTTTATCGTTTACCCAGGACGCGGATGTAGTTTATCGTCATACCCAGGACGGGTGTGTGTGTGTGTGTGTGTGTGTGTGTGTGTGTGTGTCTGTGTGTACTTGGTAAATGATCCAAATGTACACTCACTCATTCTTTTCTCTATTGTGACATATAAGTGACGAGACATTTTGATCAAGTACTTAGCAATATGAGAGTGATGTTCATTTTGGCCTATTCCAAAATTCGAAAAAAAAAAACCCCACTGTAACCCCATCAGAAATTCGAACCTGTTTAGTCAATTCGTCGTCTTTTTCATGCTGACATTCGTTCGCTCATCCGCCCATCAATACAGACATACATGTACATGCGCATGCGCCTGCGTCTGCGCACAGGCACGCTGACACAGCCATAAAGAGATTATTGTATATTTTTGTAATAATTCGATTAGTTTATAAAAGACAACTAAAGCAGAACTAAAACAAATGTTAAGAACTGATTTTGTTGACATATTGCTTCGAGATGAATTTTCAAGAACTCTTCTCGGCGAAAAAAAGTTTTAGATCCTAGTTTTCTCGTTTTTACTTACCGTTTCGCGAAATTTGTTTATTTGTTGCACCGCCGGCAGGTCGACCAGATTTATTTGTTTCAACTTAATATAAATTAATTTTAAATAACTATTAGGGGAAAAAATGAATGGAAAAAGAAAAGAAATAAAATTTAAAAATAAATAAATATAAAAAAAATAATTTCAGTTTGGAAGTTAAAAGTTTTTCTTTCATCTGCAGATCTTGACATTTTTATATTGCCATCAGGGTCTAAGGATACGCAGATGTTTAGCAACTGGAAACGATAACTCCGTGTTCGAATTCTGGCCAAGTTAGTTACATTGGAAAAATTGGGAATCCCCTCCTTACATATGTGTATAGTAATTGGCCATGGTAAAATATGATTGGCAGAAATGTCCAAGAAACAGAATTGAAAACGTCTGCAATATCAAATAATAATAGAACAGGGGAAAATAATATTAAGTAAATAATAAGTAAAACAATATATGTAAAAACAAAAAAAAAGTAGGGAAAGAAAAAGTAATAAGGTAAAAAGTTCACAAACTAAGAACGGTGTCAGCAATATTACTGGACCTGATCTGGCATCTCAATTTCAGTCACTACCGCCGTAAATTTGACTCCATGCGCGTTTTCTATAAATATATATTTTTAACCTCGCATAATCCGGTAACTCTGAATCTGAGCTCAAAGAAAATCTTACCCTGTGTTTAACTTTTCTAGGGTTTTTGAATGATCTATGAATCATTAAAATCGGGCCAGTGGGAGCGGACGAGACACGCACAAACACGTACATATACACTGTAATTTATATATAAGATGTTTTCATCACTTTTGTTATTCAATATCCCAGATTGAGATAATAGACGATCTACCAAGAATGGTGAAACGTTGTAAGAATTTAGAGGCACATTTGTTGTGTAAAATGATTCTCAGAACTTTCGTTTAGTGAATTATTTTTTTTCCTTCAATTAGAGCAGCATTTTTTTATGTCAAAATTTGTGGTCCTTCTCATTATGGTGAGGAAATAATGCATTTATTGAGTTGGTTTGTAAAAACCTCTTTTGTGTTCACATAAATATTTATTTATATTCCTCGAAGATTCTTCTATGTATTCCTTGTGACAATTATTCTTGGGAACTGTTCGGATGAGCTTTTTAGCTTAGTTTTTGTTTTCATATTGTAAATATACTTTGTTTTATTCCCCTCCCCACCACAGACAATGAATTGTACATATGGGGACTAATCAGCATTTTCATAGAGACAATGTGGTATTACGGCGCATGTCGTAAGAAAGGTAAGGAAGAATGCGTTGTTTTTGGTGCAAGGAATATCGATGTATGTTTGGGTCAGTGTTTTTCGCTAGCTAAGTTTAATATTAAGACAGAAGAAGACCGTCCTTTTACCCACTCCGATGTTGGCCTTGTGCCATATTTCTGTATATAAGTGGAATAAATATCGTTCTTTAGTTTATTTTCGTGTGAATAGTTCTGTGTCATTTTTTGTAAATATTCATTGGGGTTTAGATTTTAAATTTTTGTTATATTCGCCTCCCCACCCCCACAGACACGAATTGTATATATGGTGACTAGAGAGGTTTTTCATAGAGACAATTAAGTATTATGGTGGATATAGTAAGAATAGTAAGTAAGAATGCATTGTTTTGGTGTTAGGAATATTGTGTTATGTTTGGGTCAGTG
Organism: Acanthosepion esculentum; assembly: GCA_964036315.1. NCBI lineage: Eukaryota > Metazoa > Mollusca > Cephalopoda > Sepiida > Sepiidae > Acanthosepion > Acanthosepion esculentum. The sequence continues at coordinate 4,842,822 of OZ038512.1, read as the reverse complement.
TTTGTGGCTCGCTAAGTTTAAATTTAAGACAGAACAAGACCGTCCTTTTCCTCGATCGTCATTCTGGCCTCATACCGTTATTTTGCAATTTTTACAAATAAATATCGATTTTTGCTATGGCACCTAAAGTTTTTGAATTTAACTGCTAGACTGGCGTCGACGTCTCACCAGTTTACAGTTGACTTAGATGTAACCGTAAGTTCTGTGCTAACAGTTTCTTTTCTCACACTTCTCGCTTGTGGAACTCTTTTCCGAATCCATGCTTTTCAGTCAACTTTCATTTTGAAAAATTTAAATGCAATGTCAATCGCTATCTACTGTTATCCTGATTTCTTTTCTTTTCTTTTTTTCTCGCTTCTTATTAATCGTTCTGTTTTCTAATTCTCCCCCCTCCTTGTGTCTAAGTAGCTTTACTGCCTTGCTTGGGGTGAAATCGACTAAAGCAACGTTGTAACTTCAACAACAGAACTAAGTCGAAAAAGACCGAGAAGTGGTCTATCTTATTGGCGAGGAAAAATCCCAGCATGCATCAATATGTTTTGTCTATAAACATCGGAGCCAACATGATGCGTTAAATAGCTGTCTAGCCGCGGATGGCAACCATTCTGAGAGATGTTAAATCCTGTTGAATGCTGAATTCAAAACCATATGTAGCTTTGTCGAAGCACATGTTATGCAGACATTGATATTCGGTAAATTAAATCCCCAGCTTTCATCGGCGGAAACACTTCTCTATTGCTCTGGCGTCCCTAAACAGAAAATGCAATATTTGTCCCCCCAGTTCAATGCCCTATTTTCTTCCTCGTTTCGCACATACTCCGTCCATGGTATTCACAGTATCATCAGTAGAACTATACCATCGCTTTAAACATCCTGGATATCATTATAAACTACGTCCGCGTCCTGGGTAAGACGATGAACTACATCCGCGTCCTGGGTAAGACAATGAACTACATCCGCGTCCTGGGTAAGACGATGAACTACATCCGCGTCCTGGGTAGACGATGAACTACATCCGCGTCTTTGGTAAGACGATGAACTATATCCAACAGTAAGGCCTCTGGTCAGGAAGTTTTGAGGAGCATGGAACCATCACTTAATTGCTGGTTTTTCCCGGTCCAACCTGACCCGGGGTGGTAGCACCTGTTAGGGTCCCAGATATAGGCTAATAGTTAACCCCTAAACTGGGGTCAAAACACTATGAAGGTGTAAAAATAGGTTTTAATTCCAGAAATAGTTTGTAAGAAAATTATTACCAGCAATACAGTTTTGAAAAAAAATATTACCAGCAATAAAAACCTTGTCGGCATTAAATAACCCAATTAAGGTTGGTATGCCGTAAACCAAACTAAACCAAACCAATCGGTTTAAACCAGAGACAACTATGAATTCAGTCGGGTTTCGATCCTAGCTAGAGGCAACCGGACGTCTAGCCACACTGATGAGCTGTGAAACAGCGAAACAGTCTGTCTGTGGATGACAAATATATATATATATATATATATATATATATATATATATATATATATATATGAGCTTTTCACCCCGAGCAAGGCGGGAGTACCACTAGTAAGCAAAGGGTTGTAGGGAGTGAAAGTTAAAAAAAAAAAGGCGTGGTACGAGTGAAAATACCTCATCAGAGCAGATGCTATAAAAGACAGAGGGAAGCCACTTTACATCTGTAAAAAGTGACTGGAATCGATGCCACAAGTCAGGACCGATCGCATTGCATTGTCTTTGGATTTTGTCGATTCTGCCTGAATACAGATGTAAAGATACATCAGGCGCTTATCTGCCTTTGAGAGAGATAAGTTACGTGGGTCATTTGACCCCTGCTCAATGACGTCACTCTATATAGCGACGAAAGAGCCGGTCATTTTTCAGTTCGTTTTCAGCAACCAAACGATAAGGTAACTATCTTTCGCTCGGGCCCCTCCTGGTCCGGGCAAAGGCTAAATCCGCCTCGCCAGCAGTTTACAAGTCCATCGTGCCATTTCTCTTTCCTATTTATAGAATGGAACTCCAGCTCGCAGTCCACAATTTGGAAAAACCACAGCCTCTTTATTTACCATTCGTGTAACATTCCTCGCCTGGAACATAGATGAATCCGGTCCGTTTGAATCCAGAGTTCTAAAAATGGCTTCTCCGGGTACAGTGGTATCTCCATATTTTATGTAAGACCCTTCCTTTTTGTTGATCCTTACACTCAGCTTTGCAGTATAGATATATGTGATATATTACTCTCCACATGGGACAATTGTATCTATGTATATATAGATTTGTGTATATCTTAGTAGTATAAAAGTCTCTCTGGGAAGAAAGCATGTCATATTTTTCATTCAGCCATTCCGGTCTGTCCGTGAAATATCGGTATTATGGGTAAATATAGGTAGATGTTACGAGTGAGCGATCGTGTACAAATACACCCTTGTGCAAATTAATTGTAGCAACCACTTTGGTTTACTTTCTTTCAGCATACGGTCAGTTTTAGACCCACTGGAGTGACAGGGTGTAATCGATTTCTTTTTTTTTTAGGTTATCTGCAGTCGTATATGAATCTATTTTCGGGATGTATGATGAAATTTGTTTGGCTTTGAAAAATATTGCGTCATCCGTTATTTCATCATACATCCCGAAAATAGATAGGACAAATAATCGACAGTCGAGACAATAGTGCCTGGTCGTGATGAAAATCTAATGCATCACGGATGACGCAATATTTTTCAAGGCCAATAAAATTTCATCATACACTCCGAAAATAGATTCATATTTGTTGTAACCTAAAAAGGGTTACTGAATGACGAATAACCAAAACGGGGGTTGGGAATGAAATGGTAATCTTTATAACATCAACAAAATACAATACTCGCCAGCGCCGTGAAGTAGGAAAACCACTGCTAGTGGTGGACTACTTAAACAATACTTGTGCTATGGTCATTGTCTGCGATGGACGTTACTCCAAGGAGGCTTACGAAAATTGTAACGCTGCACGAACACAATGGCAAGCCTTACTAGTTAGAAAATCAAAGTACAATAGACTGGCCCGGAAACTCTCCTGATTTACATCCAATCGAGAATCTATGGTCAATCTACAAGGAAAGACTTCACGGAATGTATATACGAAGTACTAACATGTGCACTGGGTCAGATTTCATTGGAAAACAATATTTAAAAAAAGTAAATAACGGAATTATTCGCTTTGTTTCAATTAATTTTCACAAGGGTTTACATAGAAATACTCTATACTTTAAGAAAAAAAAAAGTGCTCAATGTTAAATAACAAAGCTAATTATATATATATATATATATATATATATATATATATATATATATATATATATATATATATATATATATTAATTAGCTTTATCATTAGCTATGTATTAAGAAATACACATAATACTTTTCATTGATCACACATAATGTAAGGTATTATGTATATCTCTAAATAAATATATATATATATATGCCCACACACGCACACACACACACAGACACTCATATATATATATATATATAAATATATATATATATATATATATATATATATATATATATATATATATATATATATATAAAGAGAAAGTACAGTTAGATTAACAATCCACAATATTTAGCATTTAGAAAGTAAGTGAGGATGACGTGTCTATTACAGGACAGACAATTCTAAACAATCACGAATTACATATCCATACCTGCCATTTAAACTCTTCAATATAATATTACCTCGCTTGCAGAAGTAAATCATTTTTTTTACTGAAGTTATTCAAGTCCGTCTGAAAATGGAACAATAATTTTAACCTTCACTTCCGAAACATAGAAATGTCCGTGTGAGATTGATGAAATATTTTTCAATATTTTAAATAATAATAATAATAATAATTATATATATATATATATATATATATATATATATATATATATATATATATATATATATATATATATATATGGATATATATATGGATATATATGTGTATGTGTGTCTGTGTGTTTGTTTTTGTCTGTGTGTTTTCAGCTTTCGTCTTGATTGCCACACCATAAAATCAAATGGGATTTATTAATCAGTCTACTGACTCTGCAAAATATACCATATATACATATATATATATATATATATATATATATATATATAGAGAGAGAGAGAGAGAGAGAGATAGATAGATAGATAGATAGATAGATAGATAGATAGATAGATAGATAGATAGATAGATATTCGAAGTTTGAAAGCGAAATGTTAAATATTGACTTCTTTCATGCAAATATGCCTGACGCCAAAAGTAAAAAAAAATTGAACGTAGAGGATGAATCACGCGGAAAAAGAAATATAGAAAAATGGTAAAAAATTGTTTAAAGAGGATTTTTTTTTCTCAAGTGATAAGAAAGTCGATAGAGAAAAGGAAATAAAAGAATTTCTTAAGTATTTCAAATAAAAATAAAAACAGCGATAAAGATATAAATCAAAAGAAAGATAAATATATCTAATTATCGATCTTAGAAAGTGATTGGATACAACTGACGGTTTAGATATTTCTGAACGCCACGCATGACATCCATTGGAAAGTATAGATCTGATGAGATTATTTAAGAACATGACAGGCGGTTTTAGTTTGAAAGAAAGAAAAAAAGAGGGAAAATGAAGAAAATGTACAAAATCTATCTAGAATGAGAAAGAAAGAATGAAAGAAAAAAAGACCTACAGAAAGAAAGAAAGACATAAAGAAAGAAAGAAAGAAAGAAAAAAGAAAGAAAGAAAGAATGAAAGAAAAAATATAAATAAATATAGAATGGAACAGAAAGGAAAAAGGAAAAATAAATCAAGAAAAATATAAAATTGGAATGAAAGAAAGAAAGTAAGAAATAATGAAAGATAGAAAGAAAGAAAGAAAGAATGAAGAAAGTCAAAAAAGGAAAGAAAGAAAGAACATAAATTTGTTATTGAAAAAAAGGAGGAAAATGAAGAAAGAATGAATATAAATATAAGATGGAAAAGAAAGAAAGAAAGAATGAAAGAAAAATGGAGGAAGAATATAGAATAATAAAGAAAGAAAGAAAATTTAGAATAAGAAAGAAAGAAAGAAAAAAAGAAGGAATTAAAGAAAATGATAGAAAATGATAGAAAGAAAGAAAGAAAGAAAGAAAGAAAGAAAGAAAGAATGATTAAAGACAAAAAAGGAAAGAAAGAAAGAAAGAAAGAACATAAATTTATATTTGGAAAGAAAGAAAGAAAAGTAAGAAAGAATGAATAGAAATATAAGATGGAAAAGAAAGAAAGAAAGAAAGAATGAAGGAAGAATATAGAATAAGAAAGAAAGAAAGAAAATTTAGAATAGGAAAGAAAGAAAGAAAGAAAAAAAAGAAAGAAAAAAGAAAGAAAGAAAAAAGAATTAAAGAAAATGATAGAAAGGAAGAAATAATGAAAGAGAGAAAGAAAGAATGAAGAAAGACAAAAAAGGAAAGAAAGAAAGAATATAAATTTATAATTGAAAGAAAGAAGGAAAATGAAGAAAGAATGAATATAAATATAAGATGGAAAAGAAAGAAAGAAAGAATGAAAGAAAAAATGGAGGAAGAATATAGAATAAGAAAGAAAATTTAGAATAAGAAAGAAAGAAAGAAAGAAAGAAAGAAAATATAGAATGGGAAAAAAAGAAGGAAAAAGAAACATCTAGGAATAAAAAGGGCTGACAGAAGTTTCTCGAAAGACGTGTCAAAACTCATGTTATAACAGTGAGTTAAGGTAATGATACGTGGCGCCACCGTAACTTGACGTCACGGAAATGCCCGGAGCTTTACAGTTTCAGGTGGGTAACTGGGGGTCACGGATTGGTAGACGCAAAATGTTAAATGTCGAACTCTCCACTAGAAAAATAATCCACTAATAAGTACTAATAGGGGAAAGAATGAAGATTTTAAATAATATATGCATATTATTTGGAATGCACATTTTGAATCGGATATAATGCTACTCGACAGGAATCTGACCAACTTCGGCTTGAGAGCACAATACATTAACTTTATTGAATAACGTATTAAATAAGGACAATAAATAACTGCTTTGTTTGTTTCCTGATACGAAGGTTCGTTGAAAAGTTCAAAGGTTGTCTATGAAGGAGTGATGCTAGGACTGTGAAATCTTGCATGTGTTAATTTTAACTCTTCTCATTAATAATAGCATTGTTTCTCTCCTGATACGAAGGTGGCTTGAAAATCTCATCGGCTGATTATGAACGGGTTATGCTGGAGCTGTCAAATTTTGCGCGCGTTAATTTCAACTCTTATTATTAATAACAACATTGTTTCTTTCCAGGTATAGGAGTGGGCTGAAAATCTCATAGGCTGAATATAAAGGAGTGATGCTAGAGCCGTGAAACCTTGCATGCATTCATTTCAACTCTTCTTATTAATGTTTGCTTTCCAGATACGAAGGTGGGTTGAAAAGTTCATAGGCTGACGATGAAGGAATGATACTGGAGCTATGAAATCTTACATGCACTAATTTCAACTTTTTCTCATTAATAAATGCATTGTTACTTTACAGGTAATAAAGTGGGCTGAAAGATTCATAGGCTGACTATGAAGTTTTCAGCCCACCCTCGTACAAGGAATCCAAATGATAGTGTAGCCTTGCAGTTTAGCAGTCATTGGTCAATGGCGTGTTCTCACGTGAGCACACTGCGCATCATCATAGAATCATCGGTAACCTGCCTAGTGCATTATTGACGACTAGGATGAACGACTTCATAGGGTCTAAGCTACATTCTCAAACTACTATAATTACGAAGTAGCGGGGCCCATGACACATCAGCCTACGAAGCACGTATATATTTCACACCAAATGTCAAAAATGGGATATCCTATCCACCTAAGACTCACTATGGGGTCCCGCTCAAAATCTGATTATTCAAAACACCAATTTATATATATATATATATATATATATATATACAGGGTGACCCCAAAAACGGGAATTTTTGAAGTGCGTATTGCCAGACATGAGCAAGAGGCAACACTGCGAGACAGTGACCTTGAGCAAGTAAACATTTCGCCATTTTAGTAACGAGAATGAAATTCACAGTATCCCAGCTGAGATGTTGCAGCAGTCAATGAGGAATCTCAACAGCAGATTTCAAGAATGCATTCGTACAGGAGGACGCCATCTATAGGACGTAAATTTAAAAAAATGAAAATTCCATCATTGTTTCTTAAATGGCATGTTTTAAGGTTTCAATTACTATGAATTAAATATTTTTCTTCCATCACTCTTGGTATTATAGGATTGTTAGAAAGTTCCTGTTTTTTTGGTCACCCTGTATATATATAGAAAGAAAGAAAGAAAGAAAGAAAGAAAGAAAGAGCAAACTATCAATATATATATAATCATCCTCATACAAGTCGTTTTCGCTGTATCACAGATCATCAGTGTGATAGACGTCCGATTGCTTCAAGTCGGGATCGAATCTCGACCTGCTTGGCATCAGTCAGGGATTCTACACCTAAGCTATCAGCGCATGGTAGAGAAAAGGAAATATTTAACGTATTATATACCAGATGTATACACACATCAGTCAAGAGCGCTCAATTCGTAATTGAAGTGCGATATGTTAATAGCAGCGGTGGCCGCTGCTATTAACATGTTTTTTTTCAATTACCTTTTCCTTGTATTGCTCAATCGTCTAACAAGAGCATATATATATATTCTCAGTATCCCTCTGTAAAACCACATTTCTACTGCCTCAAGTTATTTCTTCATCCGTGGGGAAATTGTCCAACATTTAC
>OZ038512.1:4815043-4825043 GCA_964036315.1 Acanthosepion esculentum | reverse complement strand
TATATATATATATACCTATATATCAGTCTTTTCATTGTCTATCTATCTATCTCTGTCCGTTTATTATCTATCTACACACACACACACACACACACACACACACACACATATATATATATATATATGTGTGTGTGTGTGTGTAGATAGATAATAAGCGGACAGATATATATATATATATATATATATATATATATATCAGTCTTTCCATTGTCTATCTATCTCAGTCTTTTCATTATCTATCTCTGTTCCTATCTATCTATCTATCTATCTATCTATCTCTGTTCCTATCTATCTATCTATCTATCTCAGTCTTTTCATTATCTATCTATCTATCTATCTATCTATCTATCTATCTATCTATCTATCTATCTCAGGCTTTTCAGTATCTATCTATCTATCTATCTCAGTCTGTCCATATCTATCTGTCTATCGTTCCCGCTTACTTTTTCTTGACGCTTTCTCCTTTTTTTGTTTTTGTGACCTTCCATTTTCTTCTTCTACTTCTTCATTTATTTCCATGTTTTCAATAAAAATACCCTAAACTTGAGTTACAGCTGTACTGAAAACTTACAAAAAATTATTAAGAAACATAATGCTAATATCTTGAATAAACACTTAGACCAAAACCAACGAAATTTAGACAGTATAATAATAAAAAGAGATGAAGTTAAACAAAAATTATGTAACTGTAGAAATCGTCATAACTGTCCTCTTAATAAAAAATGTTGCACTGAATCATTAGTATACCAATGCAATATCTCATCTACTGAGGATCCAGACAACGTAAAAGTTTACATTGGATGCACAAGACATGAATTCAAAAACGGTTCAACCTACATCAATGTTCATTTAGGATAAATTAATACCGAAATCAGATGTCCCTATCGAAATATTTCTGGCACTTAAAAGAAACCAATAAAACACCTACTGTGAAATAGAAATTAATAAGAAAAGCTAGAATATGTAGGTCAGTAAGTGACCCATGCCCTTTGTGCATACATGAGAAACTATATATTACTAGGTTTATAAAAAATAAAAAATTACTTAATCAAAGAAATGAAATAGCTATTCTCTGCCGACATTGTCAAAAATTTTCATTCAGCAATGTTTAAATCAAAAAATGATAAATGAAATAAACATATTTATATTTAATATTTAATAATATTTTTTAAATAATTTAAGTAATTCTATTACATTTATTTGTTTTAAAAGATGTATAGTCTATTAGTAATAAAAATTAAGGATAATATTTTAAAATTGTAGTTCAATACAACGTATTTATATAAAAACAACCTTTTTAGATTAAATCTTTATGTATACAAGTACAAATTTAACGACGAAACAAAAGTGCCGAAAAACTTTTTGTCTTTGAAAAAAAAACAGACGACATGCGTTGAACGGATGTCATCATTCGTTGGAAAAGGCACCCCTACCCTACCTTGACTTAACCTCCTTTCGAAAGTTGATACAATAGTTGTCAGGGAAAAAGAATACCCTACAGCCCTTTGTTAAAAGATTGGATTTCGCCATATCCATAGAAACTATATTTATGAATGTATTTGCTTATAAAACTCAGTAAATTTAAAAATAAGTTATTCCAAAATTCGCTTGAAAATGAAACAGAACTAGGGATTTTAAATAAATTGTATAATTGAAATTGAAGTTTTTAGCTTCTGTTATTGAAACATGGTAATTCGTGTGTAGCGATGGAACCATATTTTTAAATAAGGAAATTTATAATATATATATATATACATATATATATATATATATATATATAGATAGATAGATAGATAGATAGATAGATAGATAGATAGATAGATAGATAGATAGATGTGATTTTGTAAAAATGCTCTATCACCGATATTGAGCGTTTTCCAATTAGTACAACGCATATATAATATATAAATAATATATATGAAAATTGCACACATATATATATACGCATTTTACACACACACACACACGCACGCACACACACATATATATATATATATATATATATATATATATATATATATATAACCAAATAAAATCAGAACGAATAAAATATAAATTCAAACGTTCACAACATTAATTTAAAAATAGGCATCACTACAATAGTAGATCGATAATTCTTTTTATTATAGAATATTACATTCGAATATATATGTAAAACCGCTACATAATTGCATTCATGTTTCGATGCATATCACACCACTTGATGAGATACGATGATATGCGTCGAAACATGAATGTATTTATGTAGCGGTTTTACATATATGTTTTAATGTAATATTCTATAATAAAGTATATATATATATATATATATGTGTGTGTGTGTGTGTGTGTGTATGTATATATAGCAAAATTCTTTTTTTTTCTTTTAATTTGCAACTTTTCAGTTGTTTTCTCCATATTATATATAATATGGAGAAAACAACTGAAAAGTTGCAAATTAAAAGAAAAAAAAAAGAATTTATATATATATATATATATATATATATATATATAGAGAGAGAGAGAGAGAGAGAGAGAGAGAGTGAGAGAGAGAGAGAGATTGTTTGTTATTTGTTATTATGGTTTACATAGGTTACACAACCACCACTCTGGCTTGCAGACTTACGTGTCATTCATGTGGATAAATTGCTAGGAGATAGCCCATTAACAAGCACCATAAGGTCTATTGACAGCTCCTTACAAACAACACTAAATATAAGATATGAATGAAAAAATGTTATTATATTTTAATTTTTTCATGATTTGTTTGTGAACTCTGATTACCCAATTAAAAAAAAAAACCCACAAAAATTAAAATACCATAATTTTCTTTTTCTCTTCCATATTTCATTCTCTGATGAAGCTTTAATTAAACAGAAACATGTTAGAATTATTCATTGAATCATTTTCTACGGTTATTTAAAGGTACAAAATATTGTTAGATTGCAGGAGTTTTTGAGATAAAAATGGTTTAGTGATCCAAATCTTACTAATTAACCCATAGCTAAGACGAGACGAGGTGGATTCATGCCTTTCTCAAGAGTAATTGCCCGGATCTGAATATAACGAGGCCAACTGGAATTAGAACCCATCATTCATTACACCACTGACACAACTTGGTATTTACAACCTGTCGGCCATCTAGGTACTGACCAAGCTCGACATTGCTTAACTTCGGTGATACTACGGGAACCGGTTTGTCTACTTCCTGAGTGCACAAGCCGGTAGATATACTATCTAAAATAAAAAGAGGGCCTATGTACGAAAAATAACGACCGAAGTAATATATATATATATATATATATATATATATATATATATATATATATATATATATATATAATGTCAAAGGAGTGAAAAAAATGACGATTACATGGCGAAAAATATTAACATGTCAAATCAAAATTTGTTTAAAGTTAAATCACGTTTTTGATTACGAATAATTCGTTGTAATAACCTGTTTCGAGGTGTCATAAATCTACCTTAAAATTATATCTCTTTATATATATATATATATGTGTGTGTGTGTGTGTGTGTGTGTGTGTGTGTGTGTGTGTGTGTGTGTGTGTGTGTTTATACATTGCATTGAGTCTGTTGATATCTATCTATCTATCTATCTAAAATAGATAAAATTGCCTGCTGTGTATATATATATATATATATATATATATATATATATATATATATATATATATATATATACTTGTATTGATATGGGTTTGTAATGCTGGGTTTCACGCTTTGGCGTTCATCAGATGAATTGACGGTTTTGTTTGATGATCGCAAAACGTAAAACCCAGGAGTGCCATTCAACCCTCCAACATTCCGGCCCTTCAGTATATGTCTATATTTCTGTGATGAGGTATTATGTACACTATTTACATTATTCGTTCTATCATCGAAAGGTTGTGATAAATATGCCAACAAAGACGTGAATGAGATTCCGAGCCATGTAAATAGTGTACAACTGAATATGTTAACTCTAACACAGATATTGAGCACTTTCCACTAAGTATATATATATATATATATATATATATATATATATATATATATATATTATGTCATTCACAGACAGTACTGTATCGCTGTATCACAGCTCCTCAGTGTGACTAGACTTCCGAATGCCTCAAGCCAGGATTGAAACACAAATGTGTGTGTGTGTGTGTGTGTGTGTGTGTGTGTGTGTGTGTGTGTGTGTGTGTGTGTGTGTGTGTGTGTTTAGGCTGCAATCCTTCTTTCATGCACATCTCATGAATACGACAGACATGATGCTTTTATTTAGTTTTTTTATACAACTTCTTATACGATCTAATAATTTTTTTCTTTTCGGGTGATAAATTATATAAAAACTGTCCGAATGTTCTTTTTAAAATTCGTAAATAATTATATAGGCCACACTACAACATGTTTGACACGCAGACTCACTCTACACCTTTCTGACCATAGCTCAATTAGATCTCATTTAAATATTCATGGAGACCAACTGGACACTATTCGGAACATACTTGTCGACAACACTAATATAATAGCATCATCTACATGCAAAAAAAGCTAAAAATAACGGAAGCCTTATTAATAAAAAGAAAAAAACAACACTTAATAATATTAACTTTGAACATGGACACAATATCTTGACCGTGTTTTGAAAAATGAAAACATTTTATAAAACATATATACAACAGACTATTTCTTATTTAACAGTTAAAATATTTAATCCTTGAAGATGGATAAATGTATAGCCGAAAGCGCTCGGATAAAAAGAACATGCGGAGAGTTTTTATATAATTTATCATCCGAAAAGAAGAAAATTATTCGATCACATGAGAAATTGTATAAAAAATTAAATAGAACCACATTGTCTGCCGTATTCAACGAAATATATATATATATATATATATATATATATATATATATATATATATATGAGGTGGATTTATGGATTCATACCTTTCTCAAGGGAATTTAACACGTAAGTGAATGTAATGGATTCGACAGGAATTAGAACTCGGCCCTCCGAGCCCTCATATATATATATATATATATATATATATATATATATATATATATGATAAAAATAGGGTTTTAAGTTATGCTATATGTATGTGTTAAAATGCTCGATATCAGGGATATCCCATATACATGCATATATATATATATATATATATATATATATATATATATATATATATATGTTGACTTCAATGTTCACTTTTTGATTTACACACGCTCTATCTCCGATATTGAGCACTTTATCCCATAAATTTAGTACAACTTAAGAGTCTATTCTGAGATAGATAGATAAATAGATAGATAGATATAAAAAGAGTGAGATAGATAGATAATGAAGAGATCGAAATAGATAGATAGATAGATAGATAGATAAATGAAGATGCAGATAGATAGATAGATAATGAAGAGACCGAGATAGATAGATAGATAGATAGATAGATAGATAGATAGATAGATAGATAGATTCATACTAGGTACAGTAGTGTCAGGTCCACTTCCGAATCTATGATATACTCAATACCCACCCACCCTACTATATCTCAGTATTCATAAGATAGCATTTATTTAAAATAGAAATTTTATTGTAACCTATTTACATACAATAATCGATCAAATCCAATGTAGATGAACAATTCAATTAGAAAAAATAAAAATAAATGCAATATATCGAAATCCAAATTAGAGACCTGTCATAATAGATCATTCCATCTTAAATTAACAATGCTTTGCGACAATTTTTTACATCAACTTGAGATTTTTCTTGTTAAAAAGTTGAATAATTTTAACACATTCAATGTTATGTATAATCAGGTCACACACACACGCACAAGATGTTTTACATTACACACACAGAAGATGCCTTAAAATACACACATACATATTTATACGTCTTAAAACATACACACAGATGTCTTAAAATACACACACACACACACACACAGAAGATTCCCTCTCTTTTTTACAAGTACTTTCACGGTAATTGCTCCGATGAGCTGCTTTCGCTGGTTTCCAGGCTTCATGAATTCAAGCGTCCTACGAGGCTGGCATCCCGCTCCCACCCTTTCACTGTTGAAACTGTTAAATGTAGACGTCTCTTCTACTCCAATAGCTTCATATCTCGCACCTCTCGCCTGTGGAACTCCCTACCCTATTCCTGTTTCTCTGACAACTATAATCTCCAACTATTCAAATGTAACGTCAATCGACATCTCCAGTTGCCTTGATCTATCCACTATCCTTCCCTACATCCTTTCCTCTATCACTACTATCGTCTCTCGCTCCAAATCTTCTGTAACCCCTTGCCTTGATCTATCCACTATCCTTCTCCACATCCTTTCCTCTAACACCCATATCTGCTCTCGCTCCAAATCTTCTGTAACCCCTTGCCTTGATCTACCCACTATCCTTCTCCACATCCTTTCCTCTAACACTCCTATCTGCTCTCGCTCCAAATCTTCTGTAACCCCTTGCCTTGATCTATCCACTATCCTTCCCTACATCCTTTCCTCTATCACTACTATCGTCTCTCGCTCCAAATCTTCTGTAACCCCTTGCCTTGATCTACCCACTATCCTTCCCTACATCCTTTCCTCTATCACTACTATCGTCTCTCGCTCCAAATCTTCTGTAACCTCTTGCCTTGATCTACCCACTATCCTTCTCCACATCCTTTCCTCTAACACTCCTATCTGCTCTCGCTCCAAATCTTCTGCAACCCCTTGCCTTGATCTATCCCCTATCCTTCCCCACATCCTTTCGTCTATCACTCCTATCTGCTCTCGCTCCAAATCTTCTGTAACCCCTTTCCTTGATCTATCCCCTATCCTTCCCCACATCCTTTCGTCTATCACTCCTATCTGCTCTCGCTCCAAATCTTCTGCAACCCCTTGCCTTGATCTATCCCCTATCCTTCCCCACATCCTTTCGTCTATCACTCCTATATGCTCTCGCTCCAAATCTTCTGTAACCCTTTGCGTGCTAGTGGCTTCCAGCGTTGCTTGGGAAGAAAAGCTTAAAAAAATAAATGAAATTAAAACACACCTACAAACCATCTTAAAAGCACACACACACATGTACACAGAAACGCACACATAGAGTGCAAGGGTCTCGTTGGCCCTCTCTACATCTCCTTTTACATAGGTTAGCGTTCATTTAAAATATAAGTTTTATTCTAATGGATCAAATTCAATATAGTTGAACAATTCAATAAATTTTAAAAAAAATAAATCTCCCGTCGAACTCGACGTATGAGGGTCAGACAGATCAGTTCCCAAAAACTGAAAGCCCGACAGCCACACAGGATTTGATTATAGTGGTGAAGGCTTTGTGCAGGGCCATCCACACTTATATATATATATATATATATATATATATATATATATATATATATATATATATATATATATATATATATATATATATATATATATATATTATCGCTCTCCCGTCGAACTCGACGTATGAGGGTCAGACAGATCAGTTCCCAGAAACTGAAAGCCCGACAGCCACACAGGATTTGATTATAGTGGTGAAGGCTTTGTGCAGGGCCATCCACACTTTTTGGAGGGACGAATACAGGGACCTGGTGCAACGGATGCCACAAGGTCCCCAAACGACCCTCCGCAGGTTTTGAATTCAGAGTTGTCCTTCTCCTAGACCAATTGCAATCCAAGGCTATAGAACCCAGTCTGTCCTGCTATTTACCCATAGTTGGAGGGAGAAGAAGAGGATTCACACCTTTCCCAAGGGTATTAGCACGTAAGTGAATGTAATGGAATCGACTGGAAATCGAACTCGGCTCTCCGATTCCTCAATCCAAGCCGTTATCCATTAAAATAAATACAATATATCTAAAACCAAATTAAAGACATGTCATAATAAATTATTCCATCTAAAATAAATCAACAATGTTTTGCGACAGTTTTTTACTTCAACTTGTTAAAAAGTTCAATAATTTTAACATATAAAAAATCATGGATAAAAAATAGTGAATTTTATATAGTGTTTTTTTCGAAACTTAGCATTCGCGGATTTGGCCCCAGAATGACGTGAAAATAGGCGATTATTATTTTATCCTATTAATAATCAGTTTTGTTGAGTTTAATTTGCCTAACATATATAAAAGTTGGTAAAAAAAAGGCAAAGGCTGATAAGACAAGGAGGGCCACAAAGTACTGACCTGGGTCCCCAATATACTCTCCGGTATAGTTTAGTTTAATAAGATTTCTCGAATATTCAGGCCGGTAGACGAAATTAAATAAATATACTGTTTAATAAATAAACGCAGCGTGAAAGCGCTCGGATAAAAAGAACATTCGGACAGTTTTTATATAATTTATCATCTGAAAAGAAAAACATTATTAGATCGCACGAGAAATTATATAAAAAACTAAATAAAAGCACCTTGTCAGTCGTTTTGAATGAAATGTGCATATATATATATATATATATATATATATATATATATATATATATATATTCGCGGCCTGGCGATTGCGTCTAGCATGAAACAGCCTGTCGCCTCTGAGTGTTGACTTGAATGTTCACTTTTATATTTATATTTACATACGCTCTATCCCTGATATCGAATACTTTATCCCCTAAATATAGCACACCTTAAATCTATGTTTCTTCATATATATATATATATATATATATGTATATATATATATATATATGGGCGGAGACTCCCTGATGTTATCGGTCTGGAGGGGTTCGAACCCAACATGCGGCTCCTTTGGAAAGTTCCTGAAAACCATGCCACGGGTTGAACCAAGTCTTGTGAGTGAAATTGGGTAGACGAGAAACAGGGGCCCCGTCGATAGCCGTCGATAGCTGTGCTAGCACGGAGTCACAAGTCATCGTGACTGAGGGTTTGAGTGTGCTGGCCTTGTTCAGATTGTTAATAACGCTAGATAACACGGTCTCTCGCAGAAACTGTAACTAAGGTCTGTTCAGTATATTTGCGATATAAACCACAGGTGGGCTCTGTGGGTGTTGGTGTGTTCCTGTTGACTAACCGCCCTAGTAGAAGGGTATCCTCGAATACGAGTGGACACCTATTATATATATATATATATATATATATATATATATATATATATATATATATATATATATATATGAAATATGGAATTTTCTCAGAGTTACCTGTAGAAAAGGACAATATTTATAAATGTAATAGACAATAGGAAAACTGTAATATTAGCCAACGCGTTTCGTCCAACTTTTTTTTAAGGCAAAACGAATTGGATTTATTAAACAACGTAACTAATAATAACAAAACAAAATGTCCTTAGCAACTGGAAGAATTTAAAGAACGCTATTTTCATACTGCTAACTGAAAATATTAATCTACGCGAAGGCTTTTCCCTATTTCGCCTTTCTTAACAGAATTACTACTCTCCTAAGCAAACTTACACAACAGTATCAAGAAATCAAAAGAAACTATTTGAATCCGTCAACACAACAACAACAACAACAAAAAAACTATATCTCCACACGTGACAGTAATTGACGTAATTTTCAGTTAACAGTATGAAAATAGTGTTCTCTAAATTCTTCCAGTTGTTAAGGACATTTTGTTTTATTATTAGTTACTTTGTTTAAATAAATTCATTTCGTATTTTGCCTTGAAAAATTACACATTGGACGAAACGCGTCGGCTACCATTACAGTTTTCCTATTGTCTTTTACATTTATATATATATATATATATATATATATATATATATATATACATATATATATATATATATATATATATATATATATATATATATATACATATATATATATATATACATATATATATATATATATATAATATAATATAATATAATATAATATAATATAATATAAAAGACTCAAACACTAATATCTATCTATCTATCTATCTATATATATATATATATATATATATATAGGTATGATTGATAAATATTTCCATATCTATATATCTCAGTCTGCTCAAATCTCTCTCTCTCTTTCTATCTATCTATCTATCTAT
>OZ038512.1:4805043-4810043 GCA_964036315.1 Acanthosepion esculentum | reverse complement strand
CAGGAAATTGTGGTGAGCCATGATCGCCAACGTCACATAGAAGAAAAGTGAGCTTGGCTAAATGGATGGCAGAGCAAGGTTTAGGAGAGATAACAAAAAGACAATATTTATTAAGAGCTACAAAGGACAGGAAATAGTGGAGAGCCATGATCGCCTACGTCCTGAAGAGACACGGTGCATAGAAAAAGAATGAGCTTGAGTAAATGGATGGCGAAACAAGGTTTAGGAGAGATAACAAAAAGACAATATTTATTAAGAGTTACAAAGGACAGGAAATTGTGGAGAGCCATGATCGCCTACGTCCTGAAGGGACACGGTGCATAGAAAAAGAATGAGCTTGAGTAAATGGATGGCGAAACAAGGTTTAGGAGAGATAACAAAAAGACAAAATTTATTAAGAGTTACAAAGGACAGGAAATTGTGGAGAGCCATGTTTGAAATATTTTGAAGGCACACGGCACATGCAAGAAGAATGAGTTTGAGTAAATGGATGGTGGAGCAAGGTTTAGGATAGATAACAAAAAGACAATATTTATTAAGTGCTACAAAGGACAGGAAATTGTGGAGAGCCATGATCGCCTACGTCCTTAAGCGACATGGCGCATAGAAGAAGTATGAGCTTGAGTAAATGTATGGCGGAACAAATTTTAGGAGAGATAACAAAGAGAGAAAATATATAAAGAGTTACAAAGATCAGGAAATAGTGGAGAGCCATTTCAAGGTACCTTGCGCCGTTCAGTGTCGTCCCAGTGGGTAAGAAGAAGAGTCCAGCTGTCATTTTAGTGGGCATAGCACCTCATATCATGACCCTGGGGCGGATGTTTAATCGTAGCTTCAGGATAGTGGTCATCGTATTTTGTGCCAACACCCCTACGGAGTTGTGGTTTTTGCTGGACAAACTGCTGGACTGTATATTCGCCCGATAAAAGGACTTTATTCCACTTCACTTCGTCCCAGTTCTCCTCCTTCTTGGCAATGGCTATTCGCTTGTCTTTCATGGCTTCGGTTAATAAGCAAGGTTAAAGGCTTTCACCATGAAATCAGGACCAAGGCGCCTACTAACAGTGGAACGATGACAATTTGGGCCTTCGAGAAGCATTGCTGGGCGTATTTTCTTGCAGAAACGGGTCGGAGATCGAACAGCTATTCGCTGTCAACACGTTAACTACTGAAGGCGACGGATGTCATATAGACGTCGCTAAATACATGATTATTATTCTAAACGATGCAGAGCTTGGTTTCTCTAAAAGAACTCAAGGGTCTAAAACCAACCTTTCTCAACCTTTTTTACCCTTGTGGAACCTTTGAAATAAATTTCATGTCTCAGGGAACCACTGCATAAAAAAATATATAACATTATTAATATCTCTATCTCATATATAAAAAGCACAGTGTATGTGTGCGTGTGTGTCCAAGCAACTCCTCCGCTCCCACTGGTCAGATTTCAATGATTCATAGCACATTCAAAGGCCATAGAAAAGTTACGCGGAGGGAACGATTTTCGTTGAGCTCAGATTCAGGGTTGCCTGATTATGCGAGGTTTAATTTTCAAAACAAGATCAGTACTTGTTGCTGTATTCGTAGTTAATGTTATTGACTGTTGGATGAGACTATTTTACTTGTATGTTCTACTAGTACCGATGGTGTTTTGCATTAATTAGTATAAAACGAAATGACATGTTGGAGATTCTATTTTGCTTACAGCGTTCATCAACCTTTTAACTATTGTGGAACCTTTGAAATTTCATGTCTCAATAAATCACTGCCTAAAAATTTATATAACATTATTAATATCTATATCTTATATATAAAGTACAGAGTATGCAACTTCTCCGCTCCAACAGATCCGATTTCGATGATTCATAGATTCGATTTAAAAATATAAAAGCTTAATATCTGTATTATATATTATCTCTTTCTAGGCATATCACTCTTCAGGTTTAACTAATTTGCATATTAATTTTTAAAAAGTTTATTTCATTAATTAACTGGCCTTCATTACTTTTCTTTTATTCGAGGATTGTTTTGATTTTCATATCAAACATAGATCTGTTTAGAAATATCGTTTTATATAATGCAGAAAAGTGTTTGAAATTTGCATTTTACTTGGCCTTCAGCAAGTTGGCATCTATTTGTAAAACTTTCCTTAACGAAGCCTGCTAGTGCTTTACATTTTTATCGTAATTCACGTGGTAAACATAAGGACACTCGTCCTGCACTCGAGCGAGTCACTCAATGATACACGTATCAACTACTTACAAGTTCTGTCCACTAAAGAGTGAAGGCGGTTTCACACTGACGCCGTATAGATATCACTAAATACATTCTCCATGATTATTATAACTTTAAATAATATAAGAGGTCAAGAGGTCGAAGCTTTTATTATAATAACCAGGGATTTTCTAACAATATGCCGTACGTGTATCGTAAAATTATGAATATAAAATTAAGCAAAAATTACTCAAAAATACATTAGCCTATTTATCACTGTTTCTTGCGGAACACTTAGCGACCGCTTGCGGAACCCGTAGGGTTCCGGGGTACACCGGTTGAGAAACACACACTATCAACCGATTTTGAACAAGGGCTATCATTCTTTCTTTTTACTTTTACCCTTAATCCCGGAATGAGTTATGGCTCCCACGTGCTGAGCTGTCCAATATCCACCGATATCTGTCGCGGTTGTGTACCAGAGTCTCGGTCTCCGCGAACGGTTTCTCGGCGTGCACATCATTTGGCGTGTCTTGGGTCTGTCAACCGGGTTGAGCCCAACTCTTTCCAAGTTAGACCACAGCCGATGCCCTGCAACTAAGCGGCTCGCCTTAGTCGCGAACACGTGGCTGTTGTAGTTTATCTGAGGAACCTTTCCGCTCTGACTGGTGACCTGCATCGGGAAGGGTCTTTCACCCAGTGGTGCCTTGTTAGCACCAGTCCTTCGCGTGAGTTTACCCCGTCAGCTGAAACAGTTTACCGGGGCATGGCAACTTTGAGCCATCACGTGAGAGATTTAGGAGATGGCTGAGGACCAGGGATTCCCGTCCACTCGAAGGTAAGCGTGCCAGACATCAAATGTACTAACTCTACCCAGAGCACCGTCTATGTCCTCAATCCGACTATCAACACCGGTTGAGAAACACACAATATCAACCGATTTTGAACACCGGCTGAGAAAATCTTCTAAAATTCTCCAAATTATGAATAACTAAAATAAAAGGAAGAGTAATCAACGGAAATATTGCGATTTTAATAAGCGGAGATTACAGGCGGCACAAGGCCGGAAGTATTGAGCACCCAGTGAGGGTCGAACTCACTCGTAATTAATCTTTGCGAGACAAGCTTGCTAACACTTACACCGCATCCAGGTTCTCAAATCGATGGCAATACCGTATACATAGTATATAAGTCTATTTCATTTATAGTGCGACCTCCTGATTTTTTAAAAAATAACACGTGTATAATGTGACTTCATCTTCCGAGCAATACTAGTGGGCCTATCGTAGTCAAATATTGCAGTACTGGGAATCATCCTGGAGATATATTATAGCAAATAAATGGTCTTCATTCTTTTCTGTACAAAGCTACCCAAAATATCTGATACGAAGTTTTAGATACCGTACTTTAGTTTTCGTTCATGTTTGACTACGGTAGCTCTCCTACGTAGCCTGAGTTTCTTCCCTTTTCTCGCGACATGAAGAGCAAAACATCTTCCAATATGCATGCCACGTAAAATCAATGAATGAATGACGTTCTGCAACAGAAAGAAAGAATCTAGGCTACGGGAGGCAGGCTAAAAGGTCTTACATTTAATGTTAGCTAAATGTACCGTAAAAGTGTAGGCCTACCAGGTAGGTGAGGGTCACTAGAAATGCTTGAATTTTACACCCACCTCAGAAAAGATTTACCAGTGAATAGCGCAACCGGTGACTGAAAATGCATGATTTTTAACCTCTTCAAAAAATTACCCGTGAATAGTGCGCACCCCTAAATATTTAGTACAAAAAAAAAATGGTCATAACAACTTCGATAGATGACTGACGCGAGAGGTATCTTTCCCCGCAGAAGGTTGCCATTTCTTTCTGTAGTAGACCAGTTACCATCCAAGAATATAGAAGCCGTGCTGCATCTCTGTTTTTGAGGGGTTGGACGGGCCCTACTATCATCAGTCATCTTTAATTTGATTTGTGTTAATATTTCAGTTTGTTACTGGGTTCATCTCCCTCCCCTCTCGTTTTTCATCACATATTTTTATATATATTTTACTACCATTAAATTTTTAGGACATGGGGCGCGTTTTATAGGTCCCCCTAGAGAGTATGTGGTATTATGGTGCATGGAGGATTGATTGGAGATGGACGAGTTCTTGTGGTGAATGGGTAAACTGTAATGAGTAAATGGGTCATGAATCGGATTAGCTAGGTATAAGATAATGTGGACCAGCCTTAACCCCTCCTTTTTTTCGGCCTTGTGCCACAATTATGTAATTTTTACATAATAAATATCTAGAAGCCGTCCTGCTATTTACACATACCTTCGAGAAGAGAATTCATATCTTTCCCATTCGTAAGCGAATGTAATGGATTCGACTGGAATTCGAACTCGTCACTCTGTCTCCTCAATCTGAGCTGCTAGCCATTACTCCATCGTGCCCCTGAAAAAAGAAATGCTGATTACGAATTTTTATGGGTTTTTTTTTATATTTTAAGAAATCACGTGGTATGAGTACATTTTCTTTTAGTTTGCGTTAACAGTTAATTTTCAATGAATTTACATTATTTCATAACTTTTATAAAACTAAATAAAAAAAGTTATCATATTCGGTTTCTGAAGAGTTCAACAGTAAAATGAAAAGATTGAAAAAAAATGACTATTTTTTGACCGCAGAAGGTTGAGGTTTCTTTATATATATATATATATATATATATATATATATATATATATATATATATATATATATATATGTATTAAAGAAATATATCGTACAGCTCCACCCTTTTAAGAAA
>OZ038512.1:4762543-4802543 GCA_964036315.1 Acanthosepion esculentum | reverse complement strand
ACACCCACACAGGATTTGATTATAGTGGTGAAGGCTTTGTGCAGGGCCATCCACACTTTTTGGAGGGACGAATACAGGGACCTGGTGCAACGGATGCCACAAGGTCACCAAACGACCCTCCGCAGGTTTTGAATTCAGAGTTGTCCTTCTCCTAGACCAGTTGCCATCCAAGGCTATAGAACCCAGCCTGTCCTGCTATTTACCCATAGTTGGAGGGAGAAGAAGAGGATTCACACCTTTCCCAAGGGTATTAGCACGTAAGTGAATGTAATGGATTCGATTGGAATTCCAACTCGGCTCTCCAATTCCTCAATCCAAGCCGTTAACCATTAACTCCACAGTGCCTCCAGAGATAGAGCGACCATATATAGTTGGATTGATTTGAGTCTGACGATCGCAAAAGCGTGAAACTCAGGGTCACAAACACACATCAATCCAACTAAATATATATATCGATAAGTTTTCAAAATTTTTAATTTTAAGGACGCCCTAAAATATTCTTTAAGCTCACTGTTTAAGTAAAGATAAACTATGGAGGACAGTAAGTGATATATTTTAATGCCTAATAAAAGCAAGTGAGACTTAGTTTTATGTTCTTATTTGTATATAGAGAGCAACCACGGTTCTCGAACGTCTCACATGTCAAACAAATCGGTTTTCGAACAGAAAATTCGAGATGAAAATACCTCGGTTAACCTAATTCTAACCTATACCTCGGTTATCGAACAAAATTTCGGTTCTCGAACAATATTGCCGAACCGAGATAAGCCGAACTGAATCTTTTCTGACTCGACCGCCGTTGTATACATTCGTGGATTTTCTTTCTAATTGCATTGTAATATGCTTTTTTTTCTTTATATTGATTACTATTGGATAAATAGTTTCGGTTTACGAACATTTCAGGTTACGAATGGGGAATGAATCAAATTCGTGAACCGAGGTTCCGCTGTATTTATTTAATAATATAATTATCGCTTATTATTTTATATTAGTTTAATGAATTATTTATGAATTTATTTTAAATAATAGAGGGTCTTATTAACTCGGATATTAGTTGATAGGCTAGCAGGTTGATGAAATTGTCGAATGTGGTAGGTATATATGTATATACTGATATAATAAAATGCGAATTGTGCCCTGTGTGTGTGAATGTCGCGTATATGTGTTGTTGGATATAATAAGTAAAAACACTTATTCAACCACTTACAAAGCGGATGTAGTCCGAACTAGGACAACTCTTAATTTGTATGGTTGGTGGTAGAAAGAAAAGAACGAAATGACTTTAAAAAAAAAAAAAAATGGCTGACCTAGCAAAAAATCGTCCGGGCGGAAAAACAGTGTAACAAGCAATGTATAAACCTCTTGGTGACAAAAAAAAAAAAAAAACGGCTACTTCGGCCCGCTTTGGGCTGCGCTGT
The DNA here is from genome assembly GCA_964036315.1 of Acanthosepion esculentum. NCBI lineage: Eukaryota > Metazoa > Mollusca > Cephalopoda > Sepiida > Sepiidae > Acanthosepion > Acanthosepion esculentum. Next base: position 4,801,125 of record OZ038512.1, on the reverse strand, counting down.
GCCCGGTCATGTGCCCCTCCGTTTTCATAAGAATTAGTCAGTCAATATGAGTTTTTTTTTCCACCACGTGATTCATATTTTCTTACTGTGAATTCACTTGCGCAAGTAAAAACTATCAGTGTAAAATAAAAAAATAAAATAAAAATGAATTTTTATTACTTGGCTTGTGTTTGCGAGTGTGTGAAAGCGTTAATGGATTTCACTTAAAATGCGAGGGATTTTTTTTTACTCTTATTCATAATGAAAATGTCTTTTTTTTTTCTTTTAAATCGTTTTCTCTTTACTTATTTTTTCCTTTCTCTAATTCTCTTTTTCGTGCGGAGGTGTGAACAGTGTGACGATAATCGGCGCCAAAAGCGATTTCGTTGTGCTGAGTTCAATTCTTGCTTGATTCTGTTTTATTCCATTTCCTCCTATAAAAAACAAAAAAAAAACGTCTATTTAAACCCGTACTGATGATATATCCGCCTAAAACTAACATTTTCATTTACTACTGAACTATTTTTTTTCTCAAGAGAAGAGGATATCTTTGCCCGGTTTACACTCCTCCTCCGGTTTATTGAATGAAAGTAGAGGTTTATCCCTTGTTTCTTGTTTAGGATTAAGTCTACTTCAATTCTATACTTCTAATGTCTCCGTTTAAAACTCTGAACATTTTCTTTTCTCAATAGTAGAGAGGTTCTCCTATCGTTAGATTCACACTTGTAGCGGACCGTGTGGGTTATGAAGATGTGAAGAGATATCAGAAGGTTAAACTTTCCTGCTGGCCGGTCCAGCTACATGGGAATGTCGGACTTTAATTAAGTCTAAAGAAAACAAACAAGACCGATATACATGGGTAAACAAATATATATTAATAACAAAACAAGTTAAACAAAGACATGGACTGTTACATAGAGTTTGTATGGAGAAATTATGTGTGTGTGTGTTGTAAGTGTTCGTACGTACGTGTATTGTTCTTAGCGCGTTCTCAGAATTTGGGAAACGCTGTAACTGTGAGAGGTCACATATTGGCCTAAGTGGAAAAAGGGAGATTTTACCTCATCTCCGCGCGAGGTAGCGGCCCAAGGCCTGAGTCGAAAAAGAGAGAAGAGAAGAGTCAGCCAGTATTTATAGCCAGGGGAGAGAGACCCCTGTTGAATGATTAAAGAACTGAGGAGGAGCTAACTCCGACACATTCCTCCTGTCTTTTGAACAGAACTTTTGAATATAATTCTAACGTCTCCGCATTTTTCAGCAGTAGAGATTTATCCCTTGTCTGATGTACAGAATTGTGTTTCCGGTTCCTTTTAAATCCTTTTACATATACAACCATCTACCTCGAGTGGCTCTTCCGCCTCGTACAGGGGGGAATATCACTTTAAAAAAGATTCAGTTCGCGTTAATGCTGTTTTGTTTGTTTTGGGTTTTTTGTTTTTTTTAGCTGTTAGTTCTGCCAATAGCCACTCAAGGTAGAGGCTTACTGTGTGGAGTTATAATAACATAGGAAAGAACAAGTTTTAGTAATATAGAGCTTAAGTAAACTTTAGAAGGAGCCGTAACTCAATCCTAAACAGAAAACAAGGGATATACATCTACTCCCGTTAACAAGATCAGGGAGGAGATCGAACCGGGCGATAAGCGAACCTATCTACACCTGTTGTAAAATTTACAATAATAAAAAGATTTATATCCGGGGAGTAAACCATCTGCATAAAGACAGAAAATGAATTCAGTTAATATACGTCAATAGAAATGAGTGTAACTTAATTCAGCATTTAAATATATTATATGCTGGAATATCTAAAATCACTTAAAAAGAAGTCAAAGGTAAGCAATTGTTTGGTAAATCATTAACAAATAAAGTTAAACTTTTTATTATACAAAAATAAATTCTTTCCAGCCAGTTTTAATCTTCAAACATTTAAATGTAATGTCAATCGCTCATGTTGTTCATGATGACGGTAGTCTTTGAGTATAGAATCCAGTGGTTGGCAGTGAATCTTTCGAAGACAGTAGGGAAGCGTAGTTCAGGTTAGCAGTGGATATCTCGATAAAGTAGCAGGGCGTAGTTCTTCCTTCTGTTCTTTGGTTCTGACAGGTTGGCACTGGACATTCGGAGAGAGTAATCAAAATGGCCGCCTTTATACACGACGGATTGAATATTTCACGTCTCCTGATTGGTTAACCTTCAATTGGGGAACTATAAAGTCAGTCAAGTCATTTGGGTTTGCTCACTAGTACCAAAGTATACAAAATAATCTAACAATCTACTGTCTTCCTGATTCCACTTCTCTTGTTTTTGCTTTTTAGCAATGTTTCTGTTTCTAACTCATCTACACCTAGTAACCCCTTCTGTCTCAATGGCTTTATTGCCTTGCTTGGAGTGAACTCGTTTTAAAAAAATAAATAAACGGTCGGAACTTGCTTAACAATTGCCAAAAAATGAGGCATAGTCTTTGGTTTTTGGATGCCTGATTTAATTTAATTTGTTTGAGTGACATTGTTTTAAGAGAGTCGAAAGAAGTAATGATTGCATCTTGACTTCGAGGATAGATATCGCTTGACGCTGGATTTAAAAGAAACAAAAATTGTAGTTGTCAAGGAAGTACCCTCTCGGAAGTTTGGAAAAGAAGCTGTCTATTTTGACTTTGTTCGAAGGGAATAGGGATCATTTGGCTTCGAGATCATATGGTAGGGCTGTGAACTCAGGAATATCTCTCGTTTGAACACTTGCCATAGTAATAGCAATACAGGAATAAGAGGCTAGCAAAGATTCATCAGTGATATAAGGGTTGCAAGGAGGAGAAAAATTTATCAACCAAAAGGCCGCATGCTGTCAAGGCTGGACAGTGAAGATTGGACAGAAGAAGCTCCAAAATTCTATTCTCGGTTTGAATGAAATCTTACAAAGATTGTGCCTGGCAGCGGGAATTACATATTTCTTAAAGCAATAGAAGGAACCAACCATTCTGCTATCGACGTCACCAATATACGCATTTCATTTGTGGTAAACAATAATAAGATTTGAAATTAATGCCTACAAGATTTCACAGCTCTAACATCGATTCTTCATAGTGAGTCTTTGAACTTTTCAACCCACTCTTGTACCTGGAAAGAAACAAGGCAGTTATTAATAAATGCAGGCAACATTTCACATCACTCCTTCATAGACACCTTTGAACTTTTCAGCCAACCTTCGTATCTGGAAAGAAACAATGAGGTTATTAATAAGAAGAGATTACATTAATGCCTGCAAAATTGTATAACTCTAACATTACTCTTTCCTAGTCAGTATATGAACTTTACAGACTACCCTCTCGTATCATGAAAGTATTTATAGAAAAGGCACAGGGAAGTTACGTTACGAAAAGTAACTGAAGCCGAACTGCCAGGTCAGGACCAATAACAATGCAGATTCTTCATTGAATTTTATCAAGTACTTCTAAATAAATAACTGGAGCACCAGACTAGATGTGGCAACGATATGACAAAGCAAGAACGAATGGTAAACTTATAAATATGCACGGTTTATTCTTGCGTGAAAAAATACCGAGAACGACACAGGGAAACACCTTTCCTTGCAATTGATTCAATATAATCTTACCATTTCATATCAGCGGAGAACTTTACCCCAAGAACAGGCAATGTGTCGCTCTCCTGAAGGTTAGCATCAGCCATAAAGTTGTAAGGCAGATCGGGTTCTCTCAGATGATTAAAACAGAACAGTTTCGTTCTGGAGGGGTTAATATTAATAAGTCATTTCTTGCCCCAGTTAACAACAGATTATAGGTCATTTTTTAGTTCAACTGCCCATTTGACCTTATCGAACATTAGGTTTGCTACGCAAGTGCATTATTTCATTTGATTCTCTCTCTCCAGGACGTTTCTTATTTGATATGACTCAGGGGCACGATTATTGGGCTTTATCTTCTTAATTCTTATTCCTTTATTAGCTGGCTTCGCCGGCTCGCTACCGCTTTGCAAAGTAAGATATATTCACTATTTGAAATATTTGAAACGAAAATTTTAAATGAACATTTCATTCATACATTGGATTTTTATAGTTAAGAAAAGTTTTACAAATAGATGCCAACTTCTTGAAGGCCAAGTAAAATGTAAATTTCAAACACTTTTCTGCACTATATAAGACGATATTCCGAAACAGAATTATTTTTTATATGAAAATCAAAACAATCTTCGGATAAAAGAAAAGTAATGAAGGACTGTTAATTAATGAAATAAACATTTCTAAAATCAATATGCATATTAGTTAAACCTGGAGAGTAATATTGCCGAGAAATAGATAATATATAACACAGATATTGATCTCTTAATGTGTGAATTGCTATAGGTAATTTGCGCATTGTTTATCATCCCTCAATTACGTCTCTGTCTTTGAACAGAGTGCGCTCTGGGGCTTCTCTGGCAGAGGTGCAACTGAAGAAAATAATACTGAGAGGTGCCCAGCACTGGGGAACATCTGGCCACGCCCTCTCATTGCACAAGAGGGAGGGATCGGTGCTCGCACCGTGGCCAGCGCAACCGACGGTTGCGGGGCTGTGGCCAATTTTGTGGTGAAAAACATATTGATTTGATTTCTCGCAAACATCAAATATTTATCGGATTTAAACGCAACTTACACGAATAATTCACAAGATAAATAATCCGGAGTACTTTAGTATTTTTGTTTTTATTTTAAAAAAAACACTGCTCCATGTAGAGCTTAAATTATAATTATTTTTTTATAATTATTTTCTTATTATTTTTTCAAAATGCGATTCCTTGCGAAGGAATCATATTTTTTTTTAAATAATTATAATATATATATATATATATATATATATATATATATATATATATATATATATATATATATAAAGCAAATCGCCCCAAGTAAGGTAGGAATGCCACGAGCACGCCAGGTGTTAGACAGAGTACGAATAAAGAGAATTGTTTGGCAAAAGGATACAGAGAAGGACAGGTATATTTGACGATTATAGCTATCAGGTAAGCAAGTAACAGGAAGGGAGTTCCACTGACGGGAAGTGCGAGATAAGAAGCTGTTGGAGTAGAAGAGATGGCTGAATTTAGACGTTTCGACAGTGAAATGCTGGGGCCGAGATTTCAACCTAGTAGCACGCTAACATTCATGCAGTTTGGGTACCCGTGAAAGTAGTTCGTCGGAACAGTTGCCATGAAATACTTGTAGAAAAGGCCGAGGGAAGCCACAGCACAACCGTGAGATAGCGACTGCAGACCGGATGCCAGATCAGCACCAACCACGTTGCATATCCGTATCTGGAATTTGTCGAGGACCTCGAGACGAACAGTGGGAGCACCGGGCCATATATGGCAGTAAAATTCCATGTAAGGACGAATAGTTTATTTGTAGATTTGAAAGATGGACATCCGCGAGAAGACATCTTCTGGCGCGACCCAGGGAACCAACCTTGTGGTGGATGAAGCTATAAATTCAATGTAGTCGTTACACTTCAGGTCAGTGGTCAGTGGTTACATCTTTTACACCCCCCCCACAATCTACTCTGGATCTTAAAATAAAAATCCAATAAAACTTAGACAATATTTAATTAAAAAAAGCCTTTAATTGCTTTTATGAATAAAACAGGTTATGGACAGTATTGCCTTAAGAAAAATAAATAAACCGATAACTATATTAAATTTAGAACCAATTTACCTAAAAATCAATAAAATATTAGATTTCGGAAAATATTTTTCTATTTTTGAAAGATTATTGTGTTAAAAGAAATCCCTCACGTTAAATTCCTCAAGTAATTCGTACAGATATGTCCACCATTAAAAAAAACAAAAACTTCCGCCTATCTGGCAAGCATTCGGACTGCCAACAACTTAATTAAATACCTACATCCGAGTTAATATCTGCTATATTTTATAATTAAAATAATTTTTTTTTTCAAATCAGATTAATTAAAATTTAAATCAGCTATTATTCTTAAATAAAGTTTCTGAAAAGGATATTTTATTTTTCAAAGATTTTTTAATAAAAAGTAATGCATTGTGATGACGGAAGATTAAAATGACTCTAAAATCTGCGAAGTTATTGATCACAAAATGAAAACTCCTTCCAGACAATTTAAATTAGTTTTGAAATATAGCAAAATATTTTGCTTATTGAGAATATTAAATTTAATCTATTAGCTTGAAATTAAAAATAAAATATAAGCTTCAAGAAAGTCTTTTCATTTAAAAAAATTAATTTTAAACTTTAGGTATCGCGTTTCTGTTGAGGTAACTATGGTGGACTCTCCCGTCGTATACGACGTATGAGAGTCAAGCAGCTCAGTCCCTAGGAACCGACAGCTTAGACACCAGCACATATGATTTGATTATAGTGGTGAAGGCTTTGTGCAGTACAAACCACATTTTTGAAGGGCCGATTACAGAAACCTGGTGCACTACGTGCCACGAGGTTCCCAAACAACACTTCCCCTAGACCGGTTGCCATCTAAGGCTATAGAACAAAGGTCTGTCCTGCTAATTATCCATAGCTGGGGGAGAAATAAATGATCAATACCTTTCCCAAGTGTATTAGCACGTAAGTGAATGTAACTCTCTCTCTCTCTCTCTCTCTCTCTCTCTCTATATATATATATATATATATATATATATATATATATATATATAAAATTCGGTGTATAAAAATAGTTTAATTCCACCTCCATCAATCCAGCCCAATATTTTAAGAAAACTACTGCTTGCTTGCACTACTAGCGTACCTTTTTATAGCAAGAATGGTACTATTTACACACAAAGTGATGGAGTAAGTATGGGAAACCATCTCGGGCCGTGCTTCTCCAATTATTATATGTCCTATGTTGAAAACAAGGTTTTTACTAAAGTTATTAAACCTAAAATGTATGTTCGTTATGTTGACGATATTTTTATTTTGGCTGAAAACAAGAAAGAAATAGAAAATCTGAAAGCCACACTACATGTTTAACACGCAGACAATAGCTCAATTAGATCTCATTTAAATATTCATGGAGACGTATCGGACACTATTCGGAACATACTTGTCGACAACACTAATATAATAGCATCATCCACATGCAAAAAAAGGCTAAAAATATTGGAAGCCTTATTAATAAAAACAAACAAACTAACACTTAATAATATTAACTTTAAACAAAAAAATTAAACATTTTATAAAACATACATATAACAAACTATTTCTAATTCTAACAGTTGAAATATAATCCTTGAAAATGGCTAAATGTATAGCCGAAAGCGCTCGGATAAAAAGAATATTCGGACAGTTTATATATAATTTATCATCTGAAAAGAAAAAAATTATTAGATCGCACGAGAAATTATATAAAAAACTAAATAAAAGCACCTTGTCAGTCGTTTTTAATGAAATGTGCATGAAAGAAGGATTGCTGCCTAAATACACAAATTTAAATATATATATAAATTTAAATATATATATATATATATTTAAATATATATATATATATATATTTATAAATTTAAATATATATATATATATATATATATATATATATTAAGAAATGGACAAAGTCCGACAATTATTTTAAATAGACGTCATTTGCTTACATTTGGATACGCCATGAGCAGATATGAATGTACGTGAGAGATTCAGAGAAGATTGAAGTTTAAAGGCAGTAAATTCGACCTGGCTAGCCGAACGCTCCACTGTGGTCCAATCGGTTAAAGGCTCATCAGGCTATATGACGGTTCCGTATAGGATACAGGTTCGATTCCTGTCGGAGGACGAATATTTTCTATGACAATTTCTCGGACATTCAGGCCGGTAAATGTTGTTTAATACTGTTTATTATAAAAGGAGTATTTGCTTAAATATTTGTATCGATAAAAATAATGTATAAACATAAAAATGTCTGAAAAAATTTGTCGGACTTTGTCCATTTCGTAATAGAAATATGTGTGTGTGCAAATACATTGAAAAATAAGATAGAACCGTTAGTCTAACAGTCAGAAGTCCTTTAGTATTTTTGATTTTATTTTTAAAAAACAGTGCTCGATACACAAGTAGAGCCTATATTATAATTGTTTGTTTTGTTTTTTTAATTCGCTTGAGGATGAAACAGTACTAGGTACTTTAATTTCTATAATTTAATTGGAAGTTTTTTGCTTCTGTTTTTGAAACATGGTAATTCCTGTGTAGTGATGGAATCATATTACATATATATATATATATATATATATATATATATATATATATATATATATATATATATATATATATATATGAAATTATTAGGACAATTTGATAATTATATTTAAGTGATTCATCGAGTCTGAAACCTCAACAGAATGCAGAAAGCACTGGACGGCCGTTTCGTCCTATATCTGGGACTCATCAACAGTGCGCATCCACTACCGAGAATTGAAATCCTGACAGTTAGATTGTCAAGCAAACAGCATACCAACTGTTCCAACGGGCCTCGCTGACAAAGAGGTAGCAAATCAGACTCAATATAGCGCCGCTCGCTCACATATTCCGTGGTGGAACTCTACTGAGATTCTCTTTAACCATAGGACCGTGTCCCCTGGAGCCACGACTACTATCACCAAGCCGCTCACTCCAGAGCATTAGAAGCCGGTTTTATGAATAACCTAATATATATATATATATCTATCTATATATATCTATCTATCTATATATATATATATATATATATATATATATATATATATATATATATATATATATATATATATATATATAAAGAGAGATAGATAGAGAGGAGAGGAGAGGGAAGGGAATGAGAAAATAATTCTAATATTTATTGATCTTCCTCACACAGTTTGCAAGTATATCAAATCAAATTGGTATCCAAGGAAAAAAAATTAGAAAACAAGAAAGAACTAGAAAAATGCGAACAGGTCTAAAAAATCGTCCAGTGCTTTAATTTCCAGTCGAAAGAAAAAAGAACCAAGCGAGTAACTAAGATAAAAAGTAGAGTGCTCAATACGGTAAGTAAAACAGAGGGATAAAGTAATCCTAAAGAGTCTGGAACTACCTACCTAGGTTTCACCTGAATTGATCTTCAGCTTGTAACTGGCTAGTTACACCCTGAAGATCCGTTTGGGTGATGAAACCTAGGTAGGTACTGCCTGGCATTTTAGGATTTATTATATATATATATATATATATATATATATATATATATATATATATATATATATACATATATATATCGAGAGAGAAAGAGAGAGAGGGGGAGAACAGAGGGGAGTGAAGGAGGAAAAAGTAAGAAAATAATTCCAATATTTATTCATCTTCCTGGCCTTTAATGATTGACTAATCATATTCATGTCTCTTTTTAAATAAAATACAAAACCTTTTAATCATTGAACACATATGTTTTGGGGGTAAACAGATGGTCAATTTGACTATTGTTAACACCTGGTCATCAATATCCTTGTCAGCATTCATATATATATATATATATATATATATATATATATATATATATATATATGAATATGGATAATATAAAATATGAATTCGTAATGCTTCACTAATTATTCATGTTCTATACACGAATATCAAATATTCAAATATATTACAAATTTCAAAACTCGTTTCATTTTCCCGACACACACACACACACACACATATATATATATATATTAAAGCATTTCACCCCAAGCAAGGCGGGAGTGCCACTTGCACGCGACGGGTTACAGAGGGTAGAGAACAAGTGTAAAGAGGGGGAGAGGATAAAGAGAAGGACGGGGAACAAGATCAAGGTACCAGAAGATGTCGATTGACATTACACTTGAATATTAGAAGATGATAGTTATCGGGGAAGCAAGTAAGAGAAAGGGAGTTCCACAGACGAGAAGTGCGAGTGAAGAAGCTGTTTGAGTAGAAGAGACGGTTACATTTAACCGTTTCGACAGTGAAAGGGTGGGACCGAAGTGCCAACCTAGTATCTCGCTTAAATTCATTCAGTCTGGGAACCAGAGAAAGTAGCTCGTCGGAACAGTTGCCATGAAAATACATATAGAAGAGACGGAGGGAAGGCACGGCACGTCTGTGAGAAAGTGACTGGAGACCAGATGCCAGATCAGGACATGCCACATCTCTGGATCTTGTCGAGGACCTCGAGACTTACAGCGGGGGCACCGGGCCTTATATGATAGCAATATTAAATAATTTTGATGTATTATGTCTATTTTAGTTTTTATGCTTTCAAGTCCACGATTTAAATTATAGGACTTGTCCCCATTCACAGTTTAGACGAAAATAGATAAGTGCTTCATCAAGATAATAATAAGCAAAATCTTAAATTTCTCTCAGCATTTCTTACTAAAACTAGTTCTAACCTACACATCGTACACTATTTACATTATTCGGACTATTGTCCTCATCTTTGTCACCATATTTATTACAACGTTTCGGCCGTTGTACGCTGCGGCCTTCTTCAGGTGGTTGGAATATCGAACTGGACCCTTTATTTCACTCACTAGGTAGACTGTTCTAGTTCCACGTGCCATGTTTAATGGATGTAAGTTATAAGTTTTCTCCTGTTAATTCACCTGAAGAAGGCCGGAGCGTACAACGACCGAAACGTTGTAATAAATATGGCGATAAATATGAGGACAATAGTCCGAATAATGTAAATAGTGTACATAATACCTCATCTCAGAAATATAGACAGATACTGAAGGGCCGAAACATTGTAATAAATAAGGCGACAAAGATGTGGACAATAGTCCGAATAATGTAAATAGTGTACATAATACATCATCTCAGAAATATAAACAGATACTGAAGGGCCGAAACGTTGTAATAAATATGGCGACAAAGATGACGGCAATAGTCCAAATCATGTAAATAGTGTACATAATACCTCATCATAGACAGATACTACACATTGTAGTGAAACACCCTCATTCCATTCTTATTCCATAATCCACTAGACCAGCTTCTTCACGGGAACCGCTTCTCTATGGAACTGAGATCCCAAGATGATGTTTGCCGATTACTACAATCTTAACCTGTTCAAGTATAGGGTTAACCCTATCTTCTTCACTTATACGCATAAACTGTGGTTCGTTCCCTGGAACCCTCTACCTCGACTGGCTCTCGGGATTTGTACTGCTTAAACTTCACTAGAAGCAAAAAAATATATATCTGGGGAAAACGGTATGTAAATTTTATATATTCCGAACTATTTTAATGTATGCCAATTGGAGAAAATTTGTCGTGTGAGGCTTTTCGTCATTTAGGACTTTCTATTCACGAAGTGTTTCCGCGTCCTTGTAGGTGACAAATTGTTTTCCTCCCTACAACCTCTTTCTCACAGACGAGACGTCGCAAGCCTCTCGCTATTTCCATGAAGAGTGTTCAGATGAACTCCTTTGTACCATAAGTCCTAACTATCACGGCTAAACCCCGCCATGCTATGCAAATTGTAGCGAACTACCCTTCGTATTCGCCTGGTGTACTTTGAACCACTCCCAAGATGTTGCTTCGCCAATCACTACAATTTTAACCTTTTCATGTTTAGCGTTAACCATTATATTGTGCATAAGGTATGCCTCTTATTCCTTAACCCTCTACATCGAGTGGCCCTCGGGCTTTGTATAGGATGAGCCTCGATTATCTGTAGAATGTTGAAAATAGCGGTAGTTATGGGTGAGTGATGATGGGAATATGGTGGATGTTGCAATGTTTCGTATGCCAAATCGGTGAACTCTTGAAGCGTCTTCCTGGCTTCATGTGGCCTAACATCGTCATGAAGCAGAATTGAACTTCGTCTACTGAACACTGTTTGGTAACATTTTAAATAACCTGATTGGGCATTCCATCCAATTGTTTACAGGAACTTTGACAGGGGAATTTCTCGTTAGATTCCAGAAAGTTATAAGGAATAACGCCACCAGACATTGACCATAATCTTCTTTTGGTGAAGCATCTGTTTTGGAAAGTGTTTCGGCCCTTCATCAGGATCAAGTCATTGAGTCGATCGTTTTATGAATGTTATCAGTCAGTTATTTGTCATGCTTAGGCGATCATGTATCTTTCTATATATGACTGACGAGGCAGAGTTTTTCCCACAGTTGGTTGCCATTTCATTCTGCAGTTGACGAGTTGTCACCCAAGACTATAGAATCCAGTCTGTCCTGCTATTCACCCATAGCTGGGTTAGGGGAGAAGAAGAGGAGTCATACCTTTCTCAAGGGTATTAGCATGTGAATGAATGTAATTTATTCGACTGGAAAGTCAGTCAGTCAGTAGGCGTCATGCGTTATACACGCTTAGGCGATCATGTATCTTTCTATACATGACTGACGAGGCAAATCTTTCCCGCAGTACGTTGCCATTTCTTTCTGCAGTAGACCAGTTGCCATCCAAGGCTATAGAACCCAGTCTGTCCTGCTATTTATCCATAGCTTGTGGGAGAGGAAAAAGGATTAATACCTTTCCCAAGGATATTAACACGTGAGTGAATTTAATGGATTCAACTGGAAAGTCAGTCAGTTATGTGCCATGCGTGGTACATGCTTAAGCGATCATGTATCTTTCGATACATGAGTGACGAGGCAGATTTTTTTCCCACAGTAGGTTGCCATTTCTTTCTGCGATAGACCAGTTGCCATCCAGGGCTATAGAACTTGGTCTGTTCTGCTATTTACCCATAGCTGGGGGAAAAGAAGAGGATTCATATCTTTCCCAAGGTTATTAGCACGTAAGTAAATATAATGGACCCAACTGAATTTCGAACTCGGCTCTCCGATTCCTCAATCCGAACCTTTGAGGAATCGGAGATCCGAGCTTTAGTATCATAAAGGATCTATTTCTCAATATATGTTACTATTAGGCCAAGAAATGGATAATTCGAATGTCTCAAATGCAGCATGAAAGACACTTGAAATTTCAAACTATTTGACTTTCACTGAATTCATGAGGAAACCCATTTATCAAATTTCTTCGCCTTGCCTATTTTCTTGAGATGGAAAAGGCTGACACCCATTATCCGAGACATTTCTCTGACACTTTAATGTGGGATTTGTTTGACTAATAATTGTTGATTATCAATTGCAGAAAAACGTCCTCTGCCACCATGATTTTTCAAGAATCGTTTCCCCACTTCTCCGAGCACAAGAGCGAATCCTTCACCACATGCGCTGTTAATTTTTGGCCACAGATTGAGAAGCATTATGACCAAGATTGAACTCAAAAAAGTAAACGCATTTCTTCTGTTTCATGTTCAAGTTTAGGGAGATATAATGTTTTCAATTCTGAAAGCGATTGATATGAAACCAACAAAGAGGACACTTTAATCTTTAGAAATGAGAAATATATTTTTTTTGCATCTATTAAAAGAATATATGAGAACACAATAAAAAGATTTATTCTAAAATCGGACATTATCTTCCGAACAAGCTGTTACTATTTTCCAGGGAATTCACAGGGTGCGACACCTATTTGAGAACACAACTTTGAAGGCGATTATTATAAAATTAACAAAGCGGGTAGTTTAATCATTAGGAACCAGTCATATATTTTTTGTGCAACTATTCTAATCATAAACTAAAAACTTAATAATTAATATAGCGTTCTTTAGACGGTAAATCTCTCCTGCCTTATCCACTCCAACCCCTCAGAAGAATCGGCCACACCCTCACTACGCAAAATGTTCCTACAGTGGTTTCTGTATCAAGTAAGTTATACCGGTTATGAATTCAGAATTCGTAACTATCCAAAGCTATAGAGCCTTTTCTGCCTAGTTAGGAGCCGCTATACAACTATTATAATAATATGTTAGAACATCATTAAAAGGTTTATTCTGAAATCGGTCATTATTTTCCAAGCAACATATTTTCCAGGGGATACACCGGGTGCGTCGACTATTTGAGAACACAATTCTGAAAGATATCAATATAAAATTAACAAAGCGGATAGTTTAATCCTTAGGAACAAGTAATGCATTTTTTGTGCAACTATTACAATAATATACAAACCATAATTAAAAGGTTTATTCAAAAATCGGACATTATTTTCCAAACAACCTGATACTATTTTCCAATGTCTACAGAGAGTGCGTCACCTATTTGGGAACACAATTCTGAAAGAGACTGATATAAAATTAACAAAGAGGACACTTTAATCATTGGAAATGACAAACATTTTTTGCAACTCTTAAAATAATATATTAGAAGACAATTAAAAGTTTTATTCTAAATTCGGACATTATTTTCATTCATTTTTTGTTTGTTTCTTTTTTCTTTTTTTTTTTCATTTTTCCTATCGTTATCTTTCTTGCTTCCTTTATTTCTTTTGTTAGTTCCAGGTTAATTTTCTTGCTTTCTTCATTTTCCATTCTTCTTTCCTTCTTTCTTTCTCTCTTTCTTTCTTTCTTTCTTTCCTTTATTTCCATTGTTTTTTTTCTTCTTTCTTTCTGTTTCTTTCTTCCTTTTGTCCTCTTTCTTCATTTGTTTTGTTTTATTTATTGAGTTCTATATTTATTTCTTCTCTTCTTTCTGTCTTTTTTTCTTTTTCTTTATTTCTTACTTTTTTCTATTTCCACAATTTTTTTTCTTTTTCTTCATTTTCTTTTCTAAAGTTTTCTTTCTGTCTTTCCGTATCGTTTTGTGTTTCGTTTTTCATTAACTTTCTTTCTTTCTTTCTTTCTTTCTTTCTTTCTTTCTTTCTTTCTTTCTTTCTTTCTTTTCCCTTTCTTCTAATATATCCCACGTTGATTTTCTTCCTTACTTCATTTTCCTATTTCCATCATTCTTTCTTTCTTTCTTTCTTTCTTTCTTTCTTTCTTTCTTTCTTTAATAATTAGGAATGAGTTATATATTTTTGTGCAACTATGATAATAATATATATTATTAATAATATTAATAATAATATTAATAACTGTTAAATTATTAATAATTACAATATAATAATTATTATTTACTAATAATTAATAATTATTAATAATGATAACGTTATAATATAATAATAATAATAATAATAATAATAATAATAATAATATATTAGAATAGAATTAAAACGTTTATTCTAAAATCGGACATTATTTTCCAAACAACTTGATACTATTTTCCAATGTCTAAAGAGGGTGCGTCACCTATTCGAGAACAACACTCTGAATCAGAATAATATAAAATTATCAAAGAGGACACTTTAATCATTAGGAATAATTAATATATTTTGTGCAGCTATTATAATAATATATTCGAACACAATTAAAAGGTTTATTTGAAATCGGACATTATTTTCCAAACAACCTGATACTATTTTCCAATGTCTACAGGAGTGCGTCACCTATTTGAGAACGCGATTCTGAAGGAGATTTATATAAAATTAACAAAGAGGACGCTTTCAACATTAGACATATAAATCATATTTTTGGGCAAATATTATAATAATATAGGAAGGAAAAACAATAAGATATAAAACTGTAAAGAAAACATAGGTGCAAATTTCTCGTACTTATGAACCAGCTATGATTATGGCAATGAAGATGAGGATAACAGTGCGAATAATGTAAGTAATCATAATACCTCATCTCAGAGATATAAACAGAATTCAGAAATTATTTGAATAAAATTTTCGATGTTTTCTTCATATAATAAATTATATTTTCAAATTTATTTAAAACATTTTTTGTTTCATTTTGTTGTTAAAAAGGCTTCGTTTTCATTTCAATTATTTTCATTTATTTCTGAAGGAATAATTTCATCTGTATTTCTTTATATTTATTTTTGAAGGCATTACTTCATCTGTATTTATTTATATATTTTTGAAGGCATTACTTCATCTGTATTTATTTATATTTATTTTTGAAGGCATTACTTCATCTGTATTTATTTATATTTATTTTTGAAGGCATTACTTCATCTGTATTTCTTTATATTTATTTTTGAAGGCATTACTTCATCTGTATTTATTTATATTTTTTAAGGCATTACTTCATCTGTATTTATTTATATTTTTTTAAGGCATTACTTCATCTGTATTTATTTATATTTATTTTTGAAAGCATTACTTCATCTGTATTTATTTATATTTATTTTTGAAGGCATTACTTCATCTGTATTTATTTATATTTATTTTTGAAAGCATTACTTCATCTGTATTTATTTATATTTATTTTTTAAAGCATTACTTCATCTGTATTTATTTATATTTATTTTTGAAGGCATTACTTCATCTGTATTTATTTATATTTATTTTTGAAGTCATTACTTCATCTGTATTTATTTTTGAAGGCATTACTTCATCTGTATTTATTTATATTTATTTTTGAAGGCATTACTTCATCTGTATTTATTTATATTTATTTTTGAAGGCATTACTTCATCTGTATTTATTTTTATTTATTTTTGAAGGCATTACTTCATCTGTATTTATTTTTATTTATTTTTGAAGGCATTACTTCATCTGTATTTCTTTATATTTATTTTTGAAGGCATTACTTCATCTGTATTTATTTTTTAAGGCATTACTTCATCTGTATTTATTTTTGAAGGCATTACTTCATCTGTATTTATTTATATTTATTTTTGAAGGCATTACTTCATCTGTATTTATTTATATTTATTTTTGAAAGCATTACTTCATCTGTAGTTATTTATATTTATTTTTGAAGGCATTACTTCATCTGTATTTATTTGTATTTGTTTTTGAAGGCATTACTTCATCTGTATTTCTTTATATTTATTTTTGAAGGCATTACCTTATCTGTATTTATCCGTTTGTATTGAATTTCTATTTGTTCCTATGTCGTCCAGAAATTCTTTTGACATCAAAAATGGACGACAAGAAAGGAAAACGTGGAGAGATACCGAATTAAGAAATTATTTCTTGTTTTCTTTGTATAATAAATTATATCTTCAAACTGTTTTGGAATTTTTTTTTGTTTCATTGTGGCGTTAAAAACCTTTGTTTTCCTTTCAATTATTTTCATTTATTTGATATCATTTCTTCGCATTTAATGTGAGTTACATTATGACAATATTAATGAACAAAATTGTTTTTATATTTATTTTTGATATCTTTACTTCATCTGTATTTATCCAGTTCTATCGTTTGTGCCTATGTCGTCCCGAAATTCTTTTGACATCAAATATGGACGACAAGAAAGGAAAACTTCGAGAGACACTATTCTAGAAGGACAAAACGTGTTACACAATTTTTTTTCCATTTTGTCATTAATAAGCATAAGAATTACAATCGAATGACTTTGCTCCATCGACCTGGCACTAAATATACCAGCGGAATGAGTTTTAAATGAGAAACAGTTCCCCAACCTACAGTTCAGTCAGGCGTCTAGGTGTTAATTCCTTTATCAAGCCATTGGACTTTAAAGGCAGGCCTCAATTCAAGCGTAACGATGTCTAACTATGAAGCTTGCTCGCCAGGGCTGATCGCTATGTGAAGTACAGAGTTTATATTCTGTTATAATACTCCCATAAACAAGTGGTAGATGTCGGGAAGACAGTAAAATTGATATTAAAACGGATAGCGTTAGGATCATTCTTATGTTCTGGGTCGCCAAGATTTGTTAGATAAAAATTAATGAATGCTGAAAATTTCTCGGCCTAGTTAAGGAGATTGGCCTTGAGCCATGAAAGCTACATGCTACCTCACACATTTACATTGGAGTTAAAAACATTATCAAGACGAAAAGACATAAATCATTATCTCCCAATCTATGGATTAAAAATCTACAAGTACTTCCACGGTAATTGCTCTGAGGAGTTGCTTTCGCTTGTCCCTAAGCCTCGTGAATGTAAGCGTCCTACGAGGCTGGCATCCCGTTCCCACCCCTTCACCGTTGAAACTGTTAGGTGTAGACGTCTTTTCTACTCCAATAGCTTCATGTCTCGCACATCTCGCCTATGGAACTCCCTTCCCTATTACTGTTTCCCTGACAAATACAATCTCCAACGGTTTAAGTGTAGCGTCAATCGTCATCTCCAATTGCCTTGATCTATCCACTTCCTGACATCTTCCATTCCTATCTGCTCTCGCTCTATATCTCCCGTAACCTCCCTACCTCGATCGACCCTCCGTCCTTCTCTTTCTCCACATCCCTTCCTTTACCACTCCTATCTGCTCTTCCTCCAACCCTTCTGTAACCCCTTGCGTGATAGTGGCCACCGGCCTTGCTTGGGGTGATACGCTTAAAAAAAAAAAAAAAAAAAAAAAAAATAGCCTTTCTTCTATCTTTGATGTCACGGAAAGCCGAGTTTAAATCACAGTCGAGATCGTTGTATCTTCTTACATTCAAATAACCTTGTAAAAAGGTATGAATATATCTCTTCACGCCACAGCTATGGGTTAAATATCAGGGTAAACTGGGCCCCCTAGACTTGGTTGGCAACCAGTCTAGGAGAACGAGAAGTCTGAATTCATAACCTGAGGAGAATCGTTTGAGGTGGGTCCGTTCGAGATTTTGTGACGGACGATATGTACCGACTCTCTACATTAATTCCAAAAATTGTAATTGATTCTGCAGCTAACCTTGATCGAATCATATGTGCAAAGAGTCTTGCTGTTCGGTTCTAATAACCCTCGGGCATCTTCTGTATATATATATATATATATATATATATATATATATATATATATATATATATATTGTGTGTGTGTGTGTATTTAGGCAGCATTTTTTCATTCATACATGTTTCATTAAATAATATAGATAAGTGTTGTCTATATATTTTATGTAAGTTTTTTTCATATAGTCTGATAAGCTTAATAACATTATCATTAAACAATGAAAAAAACTTACATAAAATATATAGACAACACTTATCTATATTATTTAATGAAACATGTATTAATATATATATATATATATATGTGTGTGTGTGTGTGTATGTGTGTGTGTGTGTGATTATTATTAACATCAGCATTCAATTATTATGAACAGAGCATTTACTTAAATATTTGTATCTGTAAAAATAACGTATAAACAGAAAATATCCCCACAAAAATGGCGGACTTAGTCCATTTCATAATATATGACGTCATTCGTTTACGTTAAGATACGCTTCGAGCAGATATGATCGTTCGAGAAAAAAACATGGTAAATTTGTTGTGTTAAACCAGTATTTTGACTTTGCTAACCAGACGCTTCCTCTGTAGCTAAATGGTATAACACGTCAGGCGACATGACGGTTCCGTGTAGGATACAGGTTCGATTCCTAAATTAAAAGCATTAGTTCTGTTCCATCTTCAAGTGAATTTTGGAATTCCAAAATTCGCTTGAAGATGAAACGGAACTAATTCTTTTAATTTAATTTAATTATATAATTAAATTTGAAGTTTTTAACTTCGGTTTTTGAAACATGTTAATTCCTGTGTAGCGAAGAAACCATATTTTAAATCAGTTAATTTATAATATTTATGCTCTGTAAATTTACATTGAGCACTGTTTTGTAAAAATAAAAACATCAATACGAACACCGGATTATATATCTTACTGTTGTTTCTTTTTATTGTAATATATATATATATATATATATATATATATATATATATATATAAGTTGGATAAGTATTTCCATGAAATGATAAGCTTATAAGAATATTCGAAAAACTTAAATATTAACCCTGACACTAACCCTAACCCTAACCTTAACCTTAACCCTGACACTAACCCTAACCCTAACTATAACCATAAGTTTCGTTGATGAACTGGTGGCATCAGAAAAAAAGAATTTTATTTTACAAGAACAAATGAAATCTTCGGAATTACAATTTTGACCAGAAAATCACGGTTTGCATTAAACAAAAAGGAATATGGTTTCCTGAGACAAAAATATCATAATCTACAAGTCCCTTACGATTTATATATATGACCTTTGTATTTTAGTACATCACCTGTTCTTACTAAATGAATTCTAAAAAAAAAATCAAATAAAATAAAATATAGGATGAGAAAGCAATGAAATACTTTTAAATATAACAACAAATAAAGTATAGGATTTCCATGGCGACACTTGAAGTAAAAATTCAACCAGCGAACGCGAATCACGTTTTATCACGCAAATGTAGATTTTGAATTTGTGAAATAAATTAAATAAAATTTTGTTCTTGTGAACAAAAAACGAAAAATAGAAAAGACAAATTAAATGGATTTGGAAATGTCGTTAGAAACAAAGAAAAGGCCGCTGAGCGGTCATGTATAATCTAATTTCAAATATGTCAATGAATGATAGACAATTTCCTCACAGCTGAAAAAGGGACTTGAAACGATAAAGATATGGTTATATCAACGAATTTTTTTTTACAACTGCTCTCCTAATACAAGGCACGAGAGCCATTCAAGACAGGGGATTACTGAGAGGTGATGTATGAGTATAAAATAGGGGAAGAAGTGAAGTTCTGGGGTCTATGCAAGAATGATAACGGCTAACAGTGTATATAATTTCAGAGTAGGCACCTCGACGTGGTGTAATGGTTAGAAAGCTGGTCTTGCGAGATCAATTACGACTGAGTAGTGAGTTGGGTCCTCTTATTGACCTTCTCACCAGGAAAACCAACTTGTAAAATCTCTCTAGTCATTTACATTCAATTCACGTTTGAGTCAGACAAAGGTAAACTTAGTAAATATAAACACCTGCGGTACAGTTGTAAAGGTAAATTTAATAGTAATTGTTTCCTTATAAGGAAAAATACGGCATTCATTGACAGAGCAGCCAGTATTGCTGCCGGTTGAAATTTATAAAATGTTTCCCTTAAAACAATTTCCAGAAAACTAGGTCTCTCAAATTCAGTAGCAGTTATAAGCATTTATATATATATATATATATATATATATATATATATATATATATATACCATTTAAGATTTATATATACCATTATATATGCCATTTAAGATTTATAACATTTAAGATTTAACATATATATAATATAATATAAAACATTTATATATATTACATTCATATATATATAACGTATAAAACACATATATACATATTTTATACATATATATATATGTTATATATATATATGTACATATATATTTTTATATATATTTTATACATATATATATATTATATATGTATACATATATTTTTACATATATATATATATATTATATACATATATAAAATATATATAACATAAATATATAACATATATAACATATATATAAAATACATGTATATATATTTTATACATATATATATTATATATATCTATATATTTAAATATATATACATATTATAGATATATATTTTATACAAATACATATATCATACATATATATATTATACTTATATATATATTATACATATAAAAACATATATATTATATACATATATAACATATATATGCAACATATTTGCATAACATATATAATATAATGTATAATATATATCTATATATAACATAAATATATAACTTTTAAAATTTTAATATTTATCATTATATATACCATTTAGCATTTATATATACCATTATAAACATATATATATATATATATATATATATATATATATATATATATATATATATATATATATATATATATATCATACAATAGGAATTAAGATTACATTAGTTTAATGATCACTTTCACCTTGTAAATTGAAATAAATTATAGAAGGATTTTTCAAACCAGTCAATGGATGATAAATTATTGAATTAAAAATGGCCAGACAAAGAAAGAAATAAAGAAAGAAAGAAAGAAAGAAAGGGAGAAAAGGGGAAAAGGAAAAAGGGACCAAATAAAAACAACGAAGTAGTTTAAGTCTGGATATGAAAGGTGGCCAGAAGAGAAAGGAAGAGAAAAAAGAGAGGGAGAAAAAAAGAGAGAAGAAATGGCCTATTTTTTTTAACCACAGTAACAATCAGAACGTAATTCTGTCTTAAAGAAAACCTTTTTAAATATATAAACAAAGACAATATTATATTAAATAAAGAGATAAACCCATTTACATGAAACAGAGATAATAATTAAAGATATTTTAAAATAAACAATATACCAGAAAAATGTCTGTCTGGTTTTAGTGATATCATTAGAATCCGCATCACTAAAGCCAGTAATGGGATCAGTGATATATCGGCAGGATGAAGGCTTAGCAATGGGCTCACCATTATCACCAGCAATGGCTAACATATATATTGAATAAATAGCATTAGCATATACATAACTAAAGCCAGCCTTATGACTGAGATACGTAGATGACACCTTCTTACTCTGGCCACATCAAGAAGACTTCCAGCTATTACTGGACCATGCGAACTCAATAAGATCATCGATACAATTCACAATGGAGAAAGAAAATGACAACAAAGTACTAATATCTCGAACAGAGCTATCTATTATATAGCATTGAACTCCAAATCCATTCTTAACTGCCTCGTATGATTAGGGTTGAAGATGATACATTCGATATTACAACTGGGTCCCCCAAAACGGAAATTACTTATGACTCAAATGTATCTATCTATCTATCTATCTATCTATCTCATTTTTTCATTATCTATCTGTCTATCTATTTATCTATCTCAATCTTTTCATTTTTTGATAAATTAGTGGATATGGACTGTATTTTATGAACGGCTCCTACACTCGCCACACCCACATGGGGGTCACTGATATTAATAGTAAGGGGATTTCAAGTCAAGGTGCGAGTCTGATGATAGTTGAAGAACAACGTTCAACATTGGCTTTATTTTTTTTTCTTTTTACTTTTTTCCCTATTCTTTGTCTGTCAGGAGTATGTTTATGAGATGTGGCGGCGGCGGTCGGGGGTGGCAATAGACAACCATCTTCAACTTAACACACCAGTAAGGAAGAATTAGAAAATTCTCATACTGACAGGACAGTGGTAAGCAGCGCATAGCATAATTGATGAGCTTAAGTAACTAGATGACGGAGCAGAGTTTAAGAGAATATCGACAAGACAAAATTTATTAAGAGCTACAGATGACAGTATATTGTGGAGGGAAGACATCCGCGCTAGGGGCCAGGATACTGGATGACGAGGGATTTTAACGTGATTGCAGCTAGCTGTAGACTGCCATCTCAGGTTTAAAAGGTTCTATCTACCCAGTGGCGTAGCTGGAGTGTGTGCCGCTTGGGGAAGCTTTTGAACTGGTAGCAAACGGATTAGGCCAGTGGTTCCCAAACCTTTTTCTCTGGTCCGCATTTTCAGAATTATAATTTCTTCGCGTCTCACCATATTTTATGTGATAAAAAAGTATATTTAAAAAGAGTTTTAAAGGGAGATAACCGTGAATTCGAAATCAGAACATTATCAATGATAAATTTCTCCTCAAAATTTCCAGACCCTGATAACTATATTCTTAACACTTGCTATAATGCAAAATTATCACAATCATAAAATCGGTTAAGAATTCTTTATAACTGTTTATACTGGGACTCATGCATGCAATTACAAGTAATCCATAGCCCCTGCTGTTTGCCTCGGGGTTCTTGATAAGATCCAGAGACGGATATGCAATGTAATTGACCCTGATCTGTCATCTCGTCTGCAGTCGCTCTCTCACAGACCCGACGTTGCCTCGATCTGTCTTTTTTACAAATACTTTCACGGCAATTGCTCCGATGAGCTGCTTTCGCTGGTTCCCAGGCCTCATGAATTTAAACGTCCTACGAGGCTGGCATCCCGTTCCCACCCCTTCACTGTTGAAACTGTTAGATGTAGACGTCTCTTCTACTCCAATAGCTTCATGTCTCGCACATCTCGCCTGTGGAACTCCCTTCCTTATTCCTGTTTCCCTGACAAATACAATCTCCAACTATCCTTCTCCACATCCTTTCACCTTTCATTCCTATTGGCTCTCGCTCCAAATCTTCTGTAACCCCCTTGCCTTGATCGATCCACTATCTTTCTCCACATCCTCTCCTTTACCACTCCTATCTGCTCTTCCTCCAAACCTTCTGTAACCCCTTGCGTGCTAGTGGCTTCCAGCCTTGCTTGTGGTGATAAGCTTAAAAAAAAATATATATATATTAAGTTTTGAAATCATATTTAATTTTGTTATAGGAATTTTTTGAAAGTGTTTCTAAATCTTTGATCGCCGTTCCGCCTCACCTGCTACCCTCTTCCGCAGCGCCTATGAGACGTGCCGCGCCGCTTGGGAACCATGGCTTAGTTCGATGTTCTTAATTATGTCAAGCGTATTATGAAACCCCCGTAAAACCCCAAAATGCTTTGCGCGTGCATACAGCCTTTGATATATATATATGCAAGTTTCATTAAAAACGACAGACAAGGTACTACGGTTTTTTATTTAATTTATTTAATAAATTAACACGCCTGCTAAGTCAAAATTGCAAAGAACGAACATTATTTATGAGTTCAAATGCCCCTTAAGGAACTGCGTTTCTAACGAAACCGGACTCATAAATAATTACATCGGTTACACAACCACATGCTTATCAAGACGTCTTACGTTACACCTATCCGATCACAGCTCCATTAGAACCCATTTAAACACACACAAAAATTTACCAGACTCCATTAGAAATATACTAGTAGAAAACACAAATATATTAATTGATTCCACCTGTAAAAAAAGGTTAAAAATAATGGAGGCTTTAATAATAAAAAAGAAAAAGCCTACCCTTAACAATATTAACTACGAACAAAGCCACAACGTGCTAACCGTATTCGGAAATTAAAACACCACTACTACACACTAAGACATATACATAATGCACACACTCAATTAAGCTGAAATATCAAATCATCCTTGATAATGGCTAAAGGTATAGCCGAAAGCGCTCGGAAAAATAAAACATTTGGACAGTTCTTACACACCCTTTGTCCAGCAAAGAAAGCACTTGTTCGTACACAAGAAAAATTAAATAAAAAACTTAACCCTAGTACCTTGTCTGTCGTTTTTAATGAGACTTGTATAAAAGAAGGATTGCTGCCGATATATATATATATATATATATATATATATATATATATATATATATATATATATATGTGTGTGTGTGTGTGTGTGTGTGTCCTTTTTTTCTCATGATGTAATTTTTCGTACTAATCACCAGACAGGGAAGGAACAGATGTCGTTTGAATATTAAAACAACACCTGTTGCTCTTTGCTTAATTCTATTCTATTCAGTTGTCCTATTCATAGTAACGATTCTATTCAGGAATTTCGATGAACATAAAAAATGGCCTGGCTGATTATCTTAAATGAGTTTGCCGCCGAAAACTTCTAAAGACAAAGGTCCAAAATTACTCAACCACACAACAGAACCACGACATATTTTTTTGAATTACAAGTAGAAGCTAAAAATTCTCGCCCCAACTTATTGCAATAAAACTGAAAAAAGAGATAGTTTATATAAATTAAAATCGTTAAAGTTCTAATTTTCCAATTTCTAGCATCCGATGTTTCTAGACGTACTGCCAAGCGGATCTCATTTGACTTCCCGAATATACTCATATAAACAATCTAAAAACGACAACGGCAAAAATGGAAAATAAAGATGCTATTTTGCCGGTCCCGGTAAAATAGGCAAAGATGATTTTAAGTTTATTTTACTGGTCTTCGTAAAATAGAGCCTCGGCTAATTAGCCGATCTCAAGCTCAATAGGCAAAGATGATTTTAAGTTTATTTTACTGGTCTTCGTAAAATAGAGCCTAGGCTATTTAGCCGATCTCAAGCTCAATAGGCAAAGATGATTTTAAGTTTATTTTACTGGTCTTCGTAAAATAGACGCTAGGCTATTTAGCCGATCTCAAGCTCAATAGGCAAAGATGATTTTAAGTTTATTTTACTGGTCTTCGTAAAATAGAGCCTAGGCTATTTAGCCGATCTCAAGCTCAATAGTCAAAGATGATTTTAAGTTTATTTTACTGGTCTTCGTAAAATAGAGCCTAGGCTATTTAGCCGATCTCAAGCTCAATAGGCAAAGATGATTTTAAGTTTATTTTACTGGTCTTCGTAAAATAGAGCCTAGGCTATTTAGCCGATCTCAAGCTCAATAGGCAAAGATGATTTTAAGTTTATTTTACTGGTCTTCGTAAAATAGAGGCTAGGCTATTTAGCCGATCTCAAGCTCAATAGGCAAAGATGATTTTAAGTTTATTTTACTGGTCTTCGTAAAATAGAGCCGAGGCTATTTAGCCGATCTCAAGCTCAACACAGAGGCCTGCATCTTCTCCCTTGAGGAGATAGGACTTCCCAGGGTGAAGAAAGTGGCTGCTGGAAGACTCTATGTCTGGCAACAGAATTCTGCACCATACTACACAAGCAGGAGAGTCCAATCATGGCTATTAGACATTTTCTGCGATCACATCACCCCTTACATCTAGCCATCTAACACCCCAGACTGCAACGAGCTTGATTATCATGTATGGGGTGCAGCTAAGCGAGAGACAATATAAAATCTACCAGGAATTATGATATATTGTAAGAGTCTGGACGCAAATATATCATGGCTGAACTAGCGATCAAGGTAATCTCCAGACATTGATCTCTAGTTCAGCCATGATAATTCTGCGTCAAGTCTCTTACAATATAACACTATTCTTGGTAGATTTTATATTGTCACCGTGTGGGATAATCAGGGACAAAGGTGATGGAGGGAAAAAGAAAACGAATAAAGATGATTCCAGCTAGATTGAGAAAAATAAATTTTCTCTCAGAAATATTTTTTAAAATTCTGAAATTACCACTGGCTGTAGTTTTGTGCGCATGTGTATACGTGGCAACGTTATCAAAGCCCAGTACGTTTAAAACGTAACAGATGAAACGCCTCACAAAAAAAACTATTCCAATTTGTTATATTTTTTCTAAATACTGTTTATTGATGTATAAAATTATACAAGATTATATAATGGAAAATAAAGAATAATATTTTTAAAAAAAAACATCCACATTGCAACCAAAACCGTTTGCGGTTTCTCTCTTCTTTTTAATATATATATATATATATATATATATATATATCTTACATATATACATATATATATATATATATATATATATATATATATATATATATATATATATATATATATATGAAATAAAGCATATATAAGGCACACACACACATACACGTATATATATATATATATAGATATATATATATATATATATATATATATATATATATATATATATATATATTATGGAAAATAAAGCATAATATTTTTTTTTTAATCCACATAACAACCAAAAACATATGCGGTTTCTCTCTTCTTTTTAATATACACACCTTTTCTCTCGTTGGAACTACTATAAACTCTTCCCTTTATATATATATATATATATATATATATATAAAAAGAACTGAAAAGTTGCAAATTAAAAAAAATTGAATGTTTTTTTTGTGAAAGTATTTATTTATATATATATATATATATATATATATATATATATATTTGATATTTCAGATCGGCCCCGATCTTTCATCAGAAATGGCTGTTTTCAGAAGTTTGTTTACATTAAGTAGCGTCCGTAGCGAGACACGGGCGTCACGTGATATGGAATATGTTTGAATATTTCTAACGTAAATCTAACTGTAGTAATATTTTAGATGTTGTTTTAAAAAATTTTTAACTATATCTAACAAAAATCTTTTGTTTAACTATTGAAATATTTATAAAGATTTAAAATACCCAAGTCTTTATTTAACCCTAGTTTATATGTATTTAATTTTAAAATCAAGTATTTTTCTTTTTTTCTGCGTGTGTATGTGGAACTGAAATCAGAATCTATCAATACACATTTACAGTTTTCTAATGAGTGTCCTGGTTGATTAAAATGTTCAGCTATGGGGGGAATAAGGATTGTTTTGACGTATGGTTAGTTTATGGTTGTTGAAGTTATGGTTATATATCATTATTGATTAAGTCTTTGAGTGTTTAGATGTAGTTTTGACAAATTTTATGTTGAGTTTAGATAAATTCTTTTCGGTTGTAGTTGTGAGAGAGTTAGTGGGTAGAATAATATATTTTTTGATTCGTTGTGTTTGTCAGGAAGGATAGCTCTTCTATTTTGGAATATTTACTCAATAAAAAACAAAACAACCATCCAAAAGTTGAAGGTGGAATTTACTCTATCAAATGCAGGAATTGCTAGAATGAATACATTGGAGAAACCTCAAGAAGTTTTAACAAAATACTATATGAACACAAAAGGCATATTCTAAATAATAACACATAAAACGCTTTGGTTGTTCATCTTCACAAAACGGACTAGAATTTTGACATAGGGAATGCTACTTTGCTTAAAAGAGAAAATAATCTCCTGAGACGAAAATGTCTGGAAAAATGCCTTAATCGCTAGTTCAGTCACAATAAATTTGAGTCAAGGCTCTTACACCATATATATATATATATATATATATATATATATATATATATATATATATATATATATATATAAAAGTGGACATGGAAGTCAGGCGATTGCACTAGCATGAAACAGACTGTCGCCTCTAAGTGCTGACTTCCATGTCCACTTTTATATTTACACACGCTCTATCTCTGATATTGAGCACTTTACCCCATAAATATAGCACACTTTAAGACTATATTTCTGTATATATATATACATATATATATATATATATATATATATATATATAGAGAGAGAGAGAGAGAGAGAGAGAGAGAGAGAGAGATTCTCAGAATTAATCTGCAGAAAAAGACAATATCTATAAAAAAAAAGACAATAGGAAAACTGTATGTAGTTATAGCCGACGCATTTCATCCACTGCGGACTTTTTCAAGACAAAAAAAATGAATTTATTTGAACAAAGTATCTATAAACAAAAACAAAATGCTGTTAGTTACTAGAAAAATTCATATATATTCATTGGGTCAAGTGAAAAATTACGTCATTTAGTTTTTACTGTGTGAAGAGAATATTTTCAAATGAAGATATATTGTTTGTATTGTTGTGTTGATGGATTCAACCGATTTCTTTTGATTTCTTGATATATTTGTTGTGTACGTTGGCTTAGGGGAGTAGTGATTCTGTTAGGAAAGGTGATATTGGGAAAAAACCTGGGCATAGATTTGGATAATATTCAATCGCAGCACTGTCGAAGATTTTCCTTCTCATTGAATACAACATTTTTAAATAACAAAATTCTGGTCCAATTTATTTCTCTGTATTACCAGTGCATTTGTCAAATTGTTTTTATAAGATCCATTTTTCTGTTCATAGATGCGTTTTTTTATTTCTGCATGTTTCTCCAATGTATTGTGAGGAACAGTCTGGAGCATTTATTTTATATATGCTTGCTTCTAAAATATTATTGTTATGCGTGTTTATAGATCCTGCTATATCGATAATGGTTTTGGAAGTGGTTGTGATTATTTAGATGTAGTTAAGATGGGATAGGTTGTTCTAGATAGCGGACGTTACGGAATTAGTCGGTACTGTTATGTACCTGTTCTTGTATAGTTTATTATTATGGATGATGTTATTTTTGTTGCGTTTGTATATTTTGTATACCTTTCTTCTTGCGTTGTGGATGAAGTGATATTGTATGTTTATGAATGTGTTTCCTATGTATGTTTCTTCTATGGGTAAATATTGGGGGCTGCAAATTCTTAATGTTCTTAAATAGTTTCTTGTCAGTTTCACTCGAGCAGTTTCATTACACGAACCGCTGCCTCGTGGAACAGATTACCAAAAGGATGCTTCCCGATTGCTACACTCTTAATTTGTCTAGGGTTAACAGTTATTTTATACACATATCCGCATAAGCTGTGCTAAATAATCTTTAACCCTCTACATCGAGTGGCAATTGAGCCTTGTGCAAGGGGAATATCATGGTAAAAAAATCAAGCTCATTTTATTTAAGTTATCGACTTCTAAAGGAGTCCGGTTGATTTAACTTAGATCTGCCCCGATCTCCCTGCCTATGCTCTGTTGCTTTCCCAACTTTTCTAAATTTCTTTGTTTCACTGCCTACTCTCGTTGGAATATGAAACCCAACGGCCAGCCAATTTTGTTATTGTAATTAACATTCCTCCATTATTTTTTCAATTAAACAAGTAGATTGTTTCTAACGGAGTGGTCACTTATCAATTACGTCATCGTGATGGATGTGGCAGGAGCTAAATTATTAGCAATTTTTTGTTTTTGTTTTATATATTTCTAGAGTTTTAATTTGATTGCCTCACTTTTTCTTTTATTTTTCTTTTGTTAATTGTGTTTTGCCCACTAATTCCTAGCTTAGTGTTTATTTAATCCCAGCTATAACAGAGGCGTTGTGCGCCTAAGTTCCTTTCCTTCACTCCGATGCCTAATTCACTAGTTTCTTTGTTTCAGACATTTGCAAACGTCGTAAAGCGGTATTAGAGAAATTGTCGTAATTGAAGCAACCTGATACCTTTAAAACTTTAAACAGTACCATAATCCGGTATTTAATATCCTAAACATCAGAATATTATAATATTAACACACACACACGCAGACACGTACATATATATATATATATATATATATATATATATATATATATATATATATATATATATATACGTATGTATGGATATATATATATACATGTATACATTTTTGTCTGGAGCTATCAACATCCTTTTTAACATAATTTCAATGAAAAAATAAATTAAGTAACATAGGTATTTTTTTATTTTCTTCTCAGTAATTCTACAATTTTAAACTTAATAGAGATTAGATTTAGATTTCTAAATAGGTAAATTTTACTTTTAAGTTTAATTTCAAATTTTATAAATCTTTTAATATCTATGATAACCTTGCTCCGTTGTCAAATTTTTTAAATTCTCATATACTTGTATTTTGATTTGTCAGTCCAGCGTTTACCCCAGCGAAGGATCGTTAATTAATTTGAAACTTTTAAAACCATTTATTCTATATTCTACATCATCACTTGATAAGACACCAGAAGTGCTGAAACAAAATGGCTATTTTTGTAGTGATTTTATAACATATTTATGTTATAATATTTAAATAAATAATTATACACACACACATATATATATATATATATATATATATATATATATATATATATATATATATATATATATATATATATATTGTTATACGTTGCTTATATAGACACCTATATTTAAATAAATGATCTGTATATAATAAACAGTATTAACAATATTTACCGGCCTGAACTATGTGACATTACCTTGTAGGATAAAGGTTCGATTCCTGTCGGAGGACGCATTTTTTCTATGAAAATTTCTATGACGTTCTCAGTACAATGAACAATACGGACAATTTTTGCATTCCCTTACTCCCACCAAATCTAAACATGTAAGAATATTTGAAAAATTAAATAACATTTAATGTTATTTAATTATATATATATATATATATATATATATATATATATATATATATATATATATATATATATATATATAAATATAAAAGTGGACATGGAAGTCAGCACTTAGAGGCGACAGTCTGTTTCATGCTAGTGCAATCGTCAGGCGCCTGACGATTGCACTAGCATGAAGCAGACTGTCGCCTCTAAGTGCTGACTTCCATGTCCACTTTTATATTTACACACGCTCTATCTCTGATATTGAGCACTTTACCCCATGAATATAGCACACTTTAAGACTATATTTCTGCATATATATATATATATATATATATATATATATATATATATATATATATATATATATATAGTCTTAAATAGTGCTATATTTATGGGATAAAGTGCTCAGTATCAGAGATAGAGCGTGTGTAAATATAAAAGTGAACATAGAAGTCAACACTTAGAGGCGACAGTCTGTTTCATGCTAGATGCAATCGTCAGGCCTGACGATTGCATCTAACATGAAACAAACTGTCACCTCTAAGTATTTATATATATATATATATATATATATATATATATATATATATATATATATATATATTATTGTTATACGTCCTTTATGTAGACACTTATATTTAAATAAATGCTCTGTATATAGTGAACAGTATTAGCAACATTTACCGGCCTGAATTATATGACGGTTCCATGTAGGATACATGTTTGGTTCCTGTCGGAGGACGTATATTTTCTATGAAAATTACTAACATTAATTACATTCACCTTCTTTTTTATATTTGCTGACCAAATATATATTTACATACACACACACACACACACACACACACACACACACACATATATATATATATATATATATATATATATATATATATATATATATATATATATATATACAGGAATACACCCACACTGATATATACACTTACACATATCACACACACTCCCGAAGAACTAAATGATAACATACACTTAAAACAGACACATCTCTATCTCTCTCTCTTTCTATATATATATATATATATATATATATATATATATATATATATATATATATTAAAATAATCGGAAAGAACAATGAGAGTTCTTACCATTTATTTAAAAAAAAACAGTGCTCGATACAACAGTAGAGCATATTATTTTATTATAATCATCGCAACTCCGAAATTCCCATATATCAAAACCGAAATTTTAATTCAATCATACAAACACCCCTAGAATAAAAAAGATGGAATTTTTTCGTTAACCCCAAAATCTTAAAATATCAAATTGGTCTGGATTTATAAATTAAGTGAATCAATTATTTATTTAGTTATTCTCAGTATCGCTTGATAATGGAACGGAACTTTTTATTAAAGTTTAATTTGTATGATTGAATTTAAATTGAGGCTTCAGTTTTGAAACATAGGAATTTCGGTGTTGCTATGATTATATATTTAAAAAAAAACAATTATAATATATATATATATATATATGTATATATATGTATATATATTCCCGAGTAATTAGAATGTTCGCTTTCTGGCCATGAGACAAGGGTTCGAATCTCTCCATAGAGGAGGTGATCCGGGGAAATTACCTGAAAACCATACCACGAATTGATCCTTCGATGTCTGTGCTAGCATTAAAGCAGAAGATATCGTAACCGAACGTTTGAACGTGCTGGTTTTGTTCAAGGGATTAATTACACTAGATAATGCGCAATGTAAACTACAGATGGTTAGCCGCCAGCTATAATATATATATATATATATATATATATATATATATATATATATATATATAGCCACCTGCACTAATGCAAAGCTCTTCAGTAAAATGAACGGAGCACTTTGGCTGATTGTCATTTGTTTACATTTGTAAAAACAATACGCTAGATTTGGTTGTGTAACTCTACCGAGTGAAGATAGCTCTGGCTGACACAAAATTAGTTGTGTTTCAATCCTGGCTTGAGGCATTCGGAAGTGTAGTCGCACTGAGGAGCTGATAATGATTATTTAACGTGTATGTCTTAAATTATGCTTTAAGTATATTATTGCGTGCGTGAATTCTTTGTCTACTGGATGCCATCTTTATGAGCTAGCCAGAAATGACACCCAGCTTTGATGGAATTCCCTTTGCTTCGAAGGCTTTCCTTCGCCCTAACAGAATTGTGCAGGACGTAAACTGGTGCCACGACTATTTATATATGCTGGTCAATGTAGCATTATGGGTAACAAAGTCATGTAGTTTCGCTTTATTGTAATATGCTAACGATTATTGAGTAGGTACGCTTGTATTTCAAATTGGTCGAAAGACAATAGAGTAAAAATAATTGTAGGTCAGAATGTGGTTAATTGTAACTATTTTATGGTGTTGTCTATTAACTTGTTACTTATTATTTAGTATTGATTACTTAGAGTGTTTTGTATTTATTCATTAATTAATTTACTTATTTCTGGCTGTTCGTCCATTTGTAGTTTGTTCTTTTGTTTATTATTTATTTAATTTGTTTTATTTTTTTGTTTATTTATTTAATTCATTATTTATTTCTTTTCCTTCATTGGATCTGACGTGCTAAACCATTTAGCTACAGAGTAGCGTATAGTTAGCAAAGTCTAAATTTCTGTTTATAAACACAATCTTCGACGATTTTTCTCGATCGGTCATATCTGCTTACTTAACGAAAAAAATGCCAACGTATAATGAAATTATATATATATATATTATGAAATGGACAATGTCCGACAATTATTTTTTTTAAGAACGTATAAACATAAAAAATGTCTTAAAAATAATCGTCGGACTTTGTCCATTTCATAATGTGTGACGTCATTTGTTTACATTTGGATACGCATCGAGCAGATATGAATGTGCGAGAGAAAATTATGGATAATTGTAGTTTGAAAACAGTAAAATCGACCATGCTAACCGAAACGCTTCTCTGTGGCTAAATCGGTAAAAGCACGTCAGGCTAGATGACGGTTCCGTATAGGATACAGATTTGATTCCTGTCGGAGGACGCATATTTTCTGTGAAAATATTTCGGACATTCAGGTCGGTAGATATCGTTAATAATGTTTAATATAAACAGAGCATTTACTTAAATATTTGTATCTATAAAAAGAACGTATAAATATAAAAAATATCTTATGTTCGAAGTTGTGGATACGCTGTCCGATGTTCATATATATATATGTGTGTGGGTGGGTGGGGAGTCTACTGATGTAACTTTTTTCAAAGGTTTGCTAGCGTATTCTTTTGTGTCTTTGTCTTTGTAACGCTCGGTCAGGCGTCATGCATTGCTTGATTTTTCTCACAAGCGTCCGACTTAGCTGATTGATTCAAATTATTGAGCCCGTGTCTTCAATCGGACAGGTACAATTCCCTCAATCAATCCACACTTATCAGCGCAAAACATCTTAACAGGTTACGTATATCATGTGAATTATCATTCAAAATGTATTTGACTGTCGGTTTCAAATAATTTGATGGGTGACCATATGAATGAGACTCACACAGTTTGAGAAACATAGAGTCTTGTGTTACATTTTCATCTTTACACACGCACACACAAATATATATATATATATACTGACAGTTGAATATATGTTTTGGAGCGTGCGATGCCGCGACGCTAGAGTCCTTGTTCAAATCGATCAAGTGGGAATTTTGTTTGAATAAATTTTTGTCAATAAATAGCATAATTTAAAAAGAACTCTTTCGATCTCCACATATTTCGTCTTCGTGCTTGCTTACCGATGGGAAAATTGCGCCCTGAAGATGACAATTTGAAATTGTCGAAAGTGCTTGGCATGCGTCTTCCATCTGAAACAACTCGAATATAAAAATCTTATTATTAAAGGAATTGATAGTAAGTTAATGTCTCATTAAGTCCTGTTAGCGAAGTGATTTCACCATTAATCACATTAACATTGGTATGTAATTTTTTGTATAAATTGTTTTGTTATGATATATATATATATATATATATATATATATATATATATATATATATATATATATATATATTATAGTAGTATTCGTTTGGAAAACCTCGGATAGCTCAACTTGCAGATATGTCAGGACAAATCGGTACCCGAGGAAAAAATTGGAAATCAAAAAGAAAGAACTAAAAACATCTCAACAAGACGAAACCATTCGACAAGTGCTTTAAGTCTCTTAGTCCAAAGAAAATAACCGAAACGAGTAGAATAACTAAAACGTAAAGTGCTCAATACGCTTAGCAGAGCGATAAACGAGAATAAATCATAAAGAAACCAGGCAAACCTACTCAGCAAAAACCTAGGTAGGTTTGTCTGGCTCCTTAGGATTTATTCTAGTATATATATATATATATATATATATATATATATATATATATATATATATATATATATATATATATATATCATCATCCTCATCGCAATATATCATAAATATATGTATATATATATATATCATCCACAATAAGTCTTCCATTGTAAACCCTTACAAATTAATTAAAAGGCCAACCCGTTGCACTTAAAGTTGAAAAAATTTACTCCAGACTACTCTCTGAAATACATTCCATATCTTTCAGAATATTTTAGGGTTTACAGGTCTGAAGAATTGAGACCACTCTTATCGACCACAATGAAATAAATTATCACTTAGGGTATTTCAAGTGTTTGTTTATCATTATATAATAATCATTGCTCTGTCTTTGACATAGAGCTCTCACTGGATCTATATCCTCTTGGAAATTCCATACGGATTACCAATATTCTTTTATATACACACACACACACACACACGCACACACACACACACACACACACACACACACATATATATATATATATATATATATATATATATATATATATATATACTTAATGGACGTCATTATTTTACCTTGAGGGGACCCTTTCGGCCAATTCGTTGGCGAGCAGCAGGAAACGATCAAAGACACATTAGTAAATAGCGAATGAGGACGGAATTTTCGAACACCATTAAAATAGATTTTAATTGTAAATTAACGACTAAAAAACAAGATACGAATTTTTTAAAAAAGAAGTAAGGAACGTATAGAGCGTTACTTTTGTTTACATAGGCCCGGCTCATGAAACGCCATAAGAACCCGAAGATGATGAACTGAACGAGGATTATGTGAACCCTATGTGAAATACAAAAAATGCGTCCTCATTCACTATTTAGTAACGCCTCTTTCATTGTTTCCTGCTGCTCGCTAACGTTCACCTTTTGAGAATGTGTTGGCTAAAAGGTTCCTCTAAAGGTAAAATAAGGACATCCATTCTATTTAAGTCCATTTTCTTCTATGGGTACAAGTCTTTGTTTATATATATATATATATATATATATATATTTGAATTGGACATAGCCCGACAATTTATTTAAAGACATTTATAATATGTTTAACGTTCTTTTTATAGATACAGAGCATTTTTGTATCTATAAAAGAACGTTAAACATATTATAAATGTCTTTAAATATATATATATATATATATATATATATATATATATATATATATATATATATATATATATATATATATATTAATTATTATTTTTCCTTTCCTAGATTAGCCCATCGTATTGTTTTAATTGATAGATTACAAAACTAGTAAGAAATTTCAAATAAATAGTACGAGATAATTTTGTAATGAACGGTTTCGTAAATTAATGTAAATGGGATGGGAGATAGGTTTTATCTGAGCGTCTGTGCGTGTAGGAGTGTATGTGAGAGCACATTTATATGTAGAGGCTTGAACGTGCATCGCATTTTTCTAAATTTGATTAAGTGTATAGGGTTAGACTTAAAGATTTTTATAGAATAGTAAGAATTATTAATGTATTTTTTTTTTTTTGGAAAGTAATGTAAGTGGTAAGGTTTAGTTATCGAATTAGTATTTAATTTAAATGTAAAGCATTGGATTGAACTTAGCAAGAACAAGTCCAGCTTACCTCGTTATGAATTCCAGGGAAAATAGCGCGAATCAAAACCGGATGAAGCGAAAAAACAAGACTATATAGGAGGGAAGGGGGAAAAGTCTTTATTTCATTGGCTGATGTTGACCGACGTATGTCAATAAGAACGGTCGGAATCCGAGCCATATCTTAAATTGTTTTGCAATGTTAAGGTTCGTAGCCCGACTCTATCAAAACGGCGGCCTGACCGTTTTGGAATGAGGTCGGGGTTGCTGTTTGAGCCGATATGATGCAAAACCCGAAATCGACAATGAAGACTGTGCATCACTGAAGACCTTCCTTGATGCATCTGAAATGTATTACTCTACTATATATATATATATATATATATATATATATATATATATATATATTAAAATAAAGAGAATGAACAGTAAGATTTATAATGCGGTGTTCTTATTAATTATTTTTAAAAAACAGTGCTCAGTAAAATTCTGCAGAGCATAAATATTATAAATTTACTAATTTAAAAAATATGGTTCCATCGCTACACAGGAAGTACCCTGTTTCAAAAACAGAAACTAAAAACTCCAAATTTAATTAAAGAATTAAATTAAAATCCCTAGTACTGTTTCATTTTCAAGCGAATTTTGTAAAAAAATCGCTTCTAAATGAAACAGTACGAGGGATTTAAATATATATATATATATATATATATATTGGCTCCTGAAAATTAATTTCGGTTGAGCTCTGTGGGAAGGAAGCGTGGGTTTGTAAACAGTGACTATTAAAACTAATATAGCACGACTCTTCGGAAGAATTGACTCACTGTCAGTCACTGTGTGTTTATCTAAATCTAAAATATAAATACGCTAAAATTCACCTTCATCCCTGCCGACGGCTTAGTGGTAGAATTTCCGACTGACGCCAATTCAGTCGGGTTTCGATCCTAGCTAGAGGCAACCGGACATCTAGCCACACTGAAAAGCTGTGATACAGCGAAACATTCTCTCTGTGGATGACAATAATATATATATATATATATGAGATAACGACATATATCTTTCTATATCAAGAACAATATTGAGCAAAATGCAAGCGGATAAAGATTTCGGACTAAATTTCTTAGTTTGTTGCGGCTACTACACATGCGCACGAACGCGGAATGCTGGGAATTTATTTTATTTTCTATTTATTTTTTTTAATATATCTTATTTAATTTAGATTTTTTTTCTTTTTCTAGCTTTGTGCCGCAGTAATCAAGGCTGAAGGAGGATATTTTGACGAGAGCAAAATTTAATCAGCATGCGAAAAATAACGAAGCATAATGTCTACTACTACTACTACTACTACTACACACACACACACACACCCACACACAC
>OZ038512.1:4710043-4760043 GCA_964036315.1 Acanthosepion esculentum | reverse complement strand
AAGGATTTTAATAAAGAAAAAATAGAAAGAAAATAAGAAATCAACAAAAGGAAAAGAAAGAGGAAAGAAAAGAAAGGCAAAAAGAAAGCATAAAAAATAAACCCTACTGCCAAGAGAAAGACAAAAGAAAGAGAAGAGTATATTCAAAATTACGCAGATACAAAGGAAGGGGAAAGTTAAGAAAATAACATGAGAAGATATTGATACGAATAAGCCAATGAAATTATACTGAATAAAATATATATATATATTTTGAACAATAAAAAATATTAAACAATTAAAATCTTCAGACACACTGAGTTGCATATTAATATTGTTTCGTTTTTATTATTTCAATTAGATTCCTCGACTAGTTTCGTTCAGCATGGCCATCATCAGGAGAAAAAAAAAATTCTGCTTGTTAGTAGAAGGGAACTACAGAAATGAATGACATGATGGAGAAATTAACTTTTTTCTGTAGTTTTCATTTGTTTTTTATCATGAATTTTGATCAGTTTTTTTTTGTCAAACAGTCTCTTTTAAGTTGTTATTTAAGATAAGGGCTGGATAGATACACGATTGTACGAATTCCCTTGGTCATTTCTCTGGAAAGAAGAAGTCTCTCTATTAAATGTGTGCGTTATTTGGTTCTCATATATATATATATATATATATATATATATATATATATATATATATATATATATATATATATATATATATATATATATATATATATATATTATGAAATGGACAATGTCTGACAATCATTTTAAGACATTTTTATGTTTAACATTCTTTTTATAAATACAAGTATTTAAGTAAATGCTCTGTTTATAATAAACAGTATTGAATAACATTTAGCGGCCTGAATGTCCGATAAATTTTCATAGAAAATATTCGTCCTCCGACAGGATTCGAACCTGTATCCTATACGGAACCGTCATATAGCCTGATGTGCCTTAACCAATTCGGTCACTGATAGGATACAGGTTCGAATCCTGTCGAAGGACGAATATTTTCTATGAAAATATCTCGGACATTCAGGCCGGTAAATGTTATTTAATACTGTTTATTATAAGCAGAGCATTTACTTAAATACTTGTATCTATAAAAAGAATGTTAAACATAAAATGTATTTATATATATATATATATATATATATATATATATAATACTAATATAAATATAAGTAATTATACTCGTCTGGAAAAAACCTTAGGTATTTTGGCTTGTAAATGAACAAACCAATACACAAGGAAAAATAAGGGATAAAAAAGCAAGAACTAAACACATGAAATTGAGGCGAAAACAATCGTCCAGAATCCAAGAGTCCAAAGAAATCTAGATATCGTTAATACTGTTTATTATAAACAAAGCATTTACTTAAATACATGTATCTATAAAAAGAATGTTAAACATAAAAATATCTTTATATATATATATATAATAATAATAATGACAGTAACTGCAAGAAACTGGTATAAACATTACCCACAGGCGGTTACAGTGATCAGATCTTTAACAATTTCATTGGACTTTATTATACATACAGAACAATTAAAGCTGATCACCAAAATATTGTGATCAAAAGCCAGAAAAACGGAATATTCTTTTTTATTCACATGGCAGTCCCTGCAGATTGTAATGTATCTTTGAAGACCTTCAAACGAAATATCAAAATATAAGCATACTGAAGTAGAAATCTAAAAGATGTGGCACACGAGGAAATTAATTGTTCTAACCCAAGGAAAGTTACTGAATAGAATAATCAAACGAAGGTTGATCGACCGATAATACTTAGGACAAGAACAACACATATAAGATTCGCCAGCGGCGCGTAGAGGAAGTAGCCAACTTCTACAGGTGAGTCAAGTGACTTTCACAATGGATCTCAAACTGCAGAAGGCCGAATTTAACATGGGGTATCCGAGCCTATCGGATCGACCAAAAATTCCCTATAGACTCCGTATAAAACGGGGTCGGGTAGCTGTTTCCCGAGACGAGACTCTTCTCTTCGACATAGCCTCGTCTGGAGATCCTCTCTGCCCAGAAGTAGAAAGTTGACCAGCACAGCTGTAGACGAATCTCCAACTGCCAAATATCTACCAACTGCCCCACGCGGTCAGATATGGCACAAGGCCGAATTTAATGTGGGGTTTCCGAAACCGTAGGCTCGGCCAAAAATTCCCCGGGTAGCTGTTTCCCGAGACAAGACAGCCGTAACCAATATTTAATGTTTTAAACAGGAGGCCGGGATGCCTACGTTTAACCTGTCACTGGATCTAACCAACGCTTTTATCCACTGTGCCATGCGTCATTGAGTTCAATATCTGTTTAAGGCAGTGGAGAACTTGGAGAAGTGAATTAACAGGAGATAACTGATAACTGTCATTCATTAGACATGGCACGTGGAACTAGAACAGTCCACCCCAGCGAGCGAAATAAGGAGTTCAGTTCGACATTCCAACCACCTGAAGAAGGCCGGAGCGTACAACGGTCGAAATGTTGTGATAAATATGGCAAAAAGATGAGGACAATAGTCCGAATAATGTAAATAGTGAGAAAAAATTATTATAGTAGAACTGACGGTTGCATGTAGCTAGTTCAACAGTAAAACGGTGAGACCTAATTGCCAATCTAGTAGCACGCTTAAATTTATGCAGTCGGGACACCAGTTAAAAAGAATTCATCCGAGCAGTTACGATGAAAATATTTGTAGAACAGACAGAGAGAAGTCACAACACGTCCCATCACGACGGTGAGAAAGTATCTGGAGATGAGGTGCCTGGTTAGGATAGATTGCGATTGCAGACACTTGTCTGGAATTTGTCTAGAAACTTCAAGGTGGATAATGAGAGCACCAGACAAGATATGGCAACAGTATTCAATACACGGGCGATTGGCAGATGTATAACTGTGCGAGATATATACAGACGAGAAAATTTTTTGACACGACACAGTGAACCGACTTTCCCTGCAGTAGACGTAGCAGTTACCTCGATATATTCTGTCTAATACACATCAGTGGAAAACGTGATGCCAAAAAGGCGTAAAGTGTTGCATTCCTGGAATTCACTATCAGCTATCAAACATTTCTCTATGGTAGTCAAATGAAAGCAGTTTTGTTTTGGAGGCGTTGAAATTTGCAAGCGATTTCTTGCTCCATTTAACCAATGATTGGAGTTCCTTTTCAAAAGTAGTTGCCAAGTTTACTTTATCGGATCTGTTAGATGTGCTACTAAGGCAGGAGTAAATGGTAGTGTCATCTGCATAAATGCCTAGTTTGTAACTGGTGGCACCACGGGTTTAAGGTTACATTTTACAACATCCTTAAACCACGTCCTTGATTTATTCGTCCTTGATTTGTCTCTGGTTAGCTCCTCATAGACTACATGCTTCGTGAGCCCCCCCCCCCCACACACACACACACACCTTGTTTATCACGAAATGTAAAGAATACCGAAATTGTAACAGCCTCCATTTATTAATCATTTCACCCTACGTAAAGAAATAGAGCCCCTA
Organism: Acanthosepion esculentum; assembly: GCA_964036315.1. NCBI lineage: Eukaryota > Metazoa > Mollusca > Cephalopoda > Sepiida > Sepiidae > Acanthosepion > Acanthosepion esculentum. Next base: position 4,756,539 of record OZ038512.1, on the reverse strand, counting down.
AAACGTCGGGGGTTACTGAGTGCAAAAGAATCTGAGAAGAAAAACATTATTAAGAAGTGAAAACCACGAGAGAATTTGAGCAAAGAACACAACAGATAACGATTGACATTGCATTTAAATTTTTGAATATCAAAAATTATATGGGAAGCAAGAAGCCGGAAGAGAGATCCACGAGCCAAAAGTTCAATCGAAGAAACTGTTAGCATAGAACTTACGGCTACATCAAACCTTGTAAAATGGTGATTTAACTATCCTGGCCCACTGGTCCAGTATTACAGATTCAGTCAAAGTCTCCGGTTCACAATGTTGATTCTATTCCACTTTCCAGCCACGTTGTGATTTTTTTTATCCTGGAGAGCAATCAACAAATCGTAGATCCCGGAAGATTCAACTTGGTCTACCTGCAAGTACGTTTAGGCGAGAATCGGACCAAGCAGAGAAATCAAATATGAACAAGTCGATTCGAGTCAATAGAAATATGTATGTATATGTATATAAGGAATAAACTGGTACTAAAAGGATAAGGATTCTTTTACAAGAAAGTAGTGTATATGAAATAAAGTCCAGAAAAAAACAAATATTGCAAATAATTATGAAAAGAGAGAAGTACTTTTCGGGTTCACCATTTTTGTTCTTAGTAGTTGCCGTAATTATTTCACTATCAGGATATAAGGAGGTGGTCACTGGCAGTAACGCACCAATATTGCAGATAACTTGAGTTCACTTCTTCCCTTATTACAGTAGCAAGCGGACACTTTAACTCTCACTGCTTCTCTCTCTCTCTCTCTCTCTCTCTCTCTCTCTCTCTCTCTCTCTCTCTCTCTCTCTCTCTCTCTCTCTCCCTGGTCAACTGCTTGTCAAGACTTCGACTCCCACTGTCTGTTTTCGCACAAACACGAGGTTAAATATACGCGGTGGTAGCGACAAAAACCCGGGGTGTTGGTAAACATAGAATACAACCTGATTACTGACCTCTCCAATTTCATGATTAAATGAACAGTTTCTTCTTCTTAATTGGTGTTCCATAGCTCATATAAACACGATTGTTTTGACATTTTATATTGATAATTCTGACGAAGCACAGATTCTCTAGGCACAAATTACACCACAGATTTTTTTTTTCATCTATAAACAAAATTCTATATTACTATAATTATTAATATTTCAAAGGTGACCTTTGCTCTCTGCTACAGTGAGACCTTGCCTCCAATCTACTACTGCGCTTAAATTCATCAAGTCTGTGTACCATAGAGGAATGTTTATCAGAACAATTAGCATGTAACTAATTATAGAAAAGTCACAGGGAAATTACGTAAAAGCGGTAGGAAATGACTGAAGCCGAGATGCCAGTTTAGGACTGATAACATTACAGATTCTTCTTTGGATTTTATCAAGAATCTCTAAATATATAGCAGGATTACCAGACCATATGTGGCAACATTATTCAAATTATTGTCGAATGGTAGACTTGAAGTTGAAATTGCTAGATTTTTAAATCTAGTAACTTCTGTGACATGAGAGAATGGTTTAAACTTTCATCAATACCTACATAAAATTCCATTTTTTTTAATCATTTTACCCCAAGCAAGGCAATAAAGCCACTAAAACACAAGGGTTTACTGAGTGTTAGAAAATATGAGAAAAATATACAATTTAGGAGAGAGAACAATAAAAGAACAAGAATTAAGAAACCAGAAGATAACGATTGACAGTGAATTTAAATTTTTGAAGATCAAAGGCAATAAAGCCACTAGGACGCAAGGGGTTACTCAGTGTTAGAGAATGTGAGAAAAACTACTATTAAGGAGAAAGGACAATAAAAGAACAAGAATTAAGAAGACAGAAGCTAACGACTGACATTTAAACTTTTGAAGATCAAAGGCAATAAAGCCACTAGGACGCAAGGGGTTACTGAGTGTTAGAGAATGTGAGAAAAACAACTATTAAGGAGAAAGGACAATAAAAGAACAAGAATTAAGAAGACAGAAGCTAACGACTGACGTTTAAACTTTTGAAGATCAAAGTCGAGTAGGAAAAGAAAGAAGACGAGCGTGCCACAAGCGAGAATTGGGACAGAAAAAAAACTGATCTCTTCATTTGAAAGAATCTTTTTTTTTTAATTTTCTTGTTTTCATTTCTCGGGAAAAATTGCTCCCCCATTTTAAATGGCTTTAGGCTTCGTTAAAGCCGAACAGAGTCGCCATTTTGTCGCGGGTGTGTTAAAATCAGAAATGCAAGTACGAAACGAAACAAGTATTCCGAGAAGAAAAATCCTGAGACCTTTTCAGGCGACAGCGTCATTATTCATTCAATGTAAATTATTTATAAGCAATTAGTGGCTGGTCAGTAATCATTGAGAAACATTCCTCTTCTATTCCATGGTAAGAAAGGCAACGCAAGGGGCAATTAAAACAAACATTCATATATATATATATATATATATATATAAACGTTTTCAATAAGTCCCAGACATGACTCATAAAATTTTTAATAAGAAAAAATATAATTAATTCGCAAAGACCAATTTTCCTCGACTCCTTCACTCTGCCAATTTTTCTAATAACCTGCTGGTCTCTAAGATTTAGGTCAATATTTAATGTTTTAAACAGGAGGCCGGGATGCCTACGTTTAAACCCAACACATTTAGGCAACTACTCAATTTATTTGAGGCTTCTATATAAATAAAACGCGGTGTACGTTTGTCCATCCGTCTGTCCGTTCGTTTTTAGATCTAGACGAACCTGAAGTAACACGCGATTAAAATTTAAATAAATAACTCATTTGAAGTTAAATTTAAATATCGAACCGAGTGAAAGGTTTTAAAAAAACATTCTTTATTAAAGGTTTAACTTTAATTTTGGTTTATCGTCGCGATTGCAATTGATATCGTTTAATTAAACCGTAATTTAAACATAATCGGGGCACGGCATATTGCTCATATGTTTTCTTTTTCTAACACGTGTCTTGTGACGTATTCCAAATATTATTACATAATTCAGGTTCCCTAATGTCTTTTAAGACTGACTTTATGTGAATGGATTATAAAGAATGCTGATTTCAAAAGAAAAGAAAAATTGCCGCAAAATAAATATAAACAAACTAGAGAGATCTGTTGCGTATACGAAGAAAGATTATGCCAAATTAAGGAGTCGAATAAAGATGAAATAATTTTATTAATTAATTTTTTTTGACTTGAGTAAAACATAGAACCGGTAAAGTTACTCAAAATAAATATTCTTAATGACTTCAATTGTATTTTCAAATTATTTTTCCTCTCTCTCTCTCTCTCTCTCTCTCTCTCTCTCTATATATATATATATATATATATATATATATATATATATATATATATATTCAAAAAATTTGTATTTGGGCAGCAATCCCTCTTTTATGCAAGTTTCGTTAAAACAACTGACAAGGTACTGCAAAAATATTTATATACATTTATATATATATATATACATATATATATACATATATATATATATATATATATATATATATATATATATATATATGTGTGTGTGTGTGTGTGTGTGTATATATATATAAATATATATATATATATATATATATATAGAGAGAGAGAGAGAGAGAGAGAGAGAGAGAGAGATTTAATAAAACTTAAGGTGTCGAATACAGATTTTATAAAAATAAAATAATAATTTTACTATTTCTAAATTCTTATAAGTTTTACGTAGAAGTCAAAAGTTGAAAGGCTGTAGGTAAAATGCTGAAGGTAAAAGGCTGAAGGTGAATGGCTGAAGGTGAAAGGCTGTAGGTAAAATGCTGAAGGTAAAAGGCTGAAGGTGAATGGCTGAAGGTGAAAGGCTGAAGGTAAAAGGCTGAAGGTAAAAGGCTGAAGGTAAAAGGCTTAAGTTGAAAGGGTGAAGATGAAAGGCTGAAGGTAAAAGGCTGAAGGTAAAAGGCTTAAGTTGAAAGGCTGAAGGTGAAAGGCTGAAGGTAAAAGGCTGAAGGTGAAAGGCTGAAGCTGAAAGTTTGAAGGTGAAAGGCTGAAGGTAAAAGGCTGAAGGTAAAAGGCTGAAGCTGAAAGTCTGAAGGTGAAAGGCTGAAGGTAAAAGGCTGAAGGTGAATGGCTGAAGGTAAACGGTTTAAGGCTTAAAAGTCCTCCTCGGGAGCGAGCCTAAAGTCCGCCCGTATCGTAGATACCTGGCCACTTCAAAATAAAATACACTTAATGTTTAAATATCTTCCTCTTCTTCTTATCTATTCCGTTTCCATTCTTGAAGACAGGGTTCATGGGTTTCCACAAAATCCTATCCGTTGTAATACCATTGTGCCAACACACCCTAACCCAGTTCAGCCATCCATTCACACGAGTCAGCCAGGTAGGTGGCCGCCGCTTTTCCGTTTTGCCTTCAATATGTCATGTAAGTGTCAAATTCGCCAAGGCGTTCTTTCTCTTTATGTGTGCAACAAATGTCAGCCGTCTCTTTCTAATGCAAAACTCCATATTTACAAGATGCTATAGATAAGCACCTCGGTTGCGTATCCGTTGTATATATTTTAGGAGAGGTTTTGTATTTCAACGGCTCTGTGATGTTTACGGCGTCTAACAAATTCAGGCAACGTGCGTTTATCAAATTTTGTGGGAAGCGTAAAAAACACAGTTGCCACTCGGTGTTGACCACATACATTTCATATATATATATATATATATATATATATATATATAAATATATATATATATATATATGATGAAAAATATGGAAAAGACAAAACAAAATCCGAATATGCAAGTTTACTGTTTTAATGTTGTTTTACTGTCGACGTCATACGTTTCGGTCTAGTAGGTCATCTTCAGGACATGGTTATTAAAAACATACTTAGGATTAGACGATATTTAAGTCAACATGAAACTTGCATATTCGGATTTTGTTTTGTCTTTTCCATATTTTTCATCATACCGTCGGATCTACATCCACATATTTGCTTACATATATATATATATATATATATATATATATATATATATATATATATATATATATATATATATATATATATATATATATATATATATACCGGGTGTAATAGCAGAATTGTCCAATCGTATAAAAGCGTGGGCTAATTGTCCATCCCACATAATGTTTAATATCTAAAAAAAATGACGAAACTAACAGAGTTTGTTTTTTTGTTCAGGTTTTCAGATAAGACGTTAGCCATCTTGATACCATTTGTCGTAAGAATCACTGAAAAACCCTTTGAGTTATTCAGTTAGAAAGAAAACGGGTCAAAATTATTTTGTGTCAGACCCACTGTTTTCCCAAATGAGCAATGGTAAGATGAAAAAAATCATTCAGGATTTCAGTAATGGTACCAACATTCATACTCTGGCTTCCATCTTCAAAGTCCATTCAAGAACCGTCAAGTAAACGGCGAATAAGTTTTAAAAAGAAGGAACAGTAGAAAGGAAAACTGGATCAGGAAGTCACAACAGGAGAGGGATTATCATCATTTCAACTTAGTGCTAAAGAGATCAATTAGAAAAGATCCAACTCAATTCATAAGACGTTTGACACGTGAGAGAGGAGTTTCGGCTATGACAGTTCAAAGAGCAGTGAAAATAGACTTGAAAATGAAATCGTACGTGAAACGTGTGAGGCACTGTCTTACTCCAGGAAAAAAATGTTAAAAAGTTATGGAGGGCAAAGATCATCTTGAATAAGTTGGAAAATGATTCTGAAATAATACATACATATATATATTTGAACTTGATATGAATCCTTCACGAGCTTCCGATCCATAGCAATGATTAATTAATGATGAACATATCACTTTCGTTTTCTTCTGTTACGCTTGGAGAGTAATTATACATTCTTATTGCTCAATGTAGCATTCAGTAAGATATCTTTAATCATTTCTAAGATACAACGGTTGGAGATTAATCTAAAAATTGGATAATTTTACTGTTACACCCCATATATATATATATATATATATATATATATATATATATACGTCTTCAGAAAGTCATTCATTCCTGAAGATTACTGCTATTACAAGCAGATTTTCTTTTTTCCTGATGATGGCCATGTTGTCCGAAACTAGTCGGGGAACCTAACTGAAATAATAAAACAAAAAATATTATTATACAACCCAGTGTGTTTGAAAATTTTAATTTTTCAATTTCTCAATATTTTTTATTGTTCGAAACATATATCTATCTATCCATCTATCTATCTATATATATATATGTATATATATGCCGAGAGGTGAAGACTCTCTGTATATATAGGAAGGCTAGAAGAAAAACTGTCTAAAAAATAAATAGTCCTCAACCATTTCTTTTTGCACATGGACCACTTTTACTTCTAATTTTTTGGGCTGGACCCTCATAACCATTTGGTAAAAAAAGAAGCTTATTTCGTTTTTAATAATAATTACGTAATTTTATTATAGAATTAGTAAAAGTAGGTCCTATATTTTGAAGTAAAACTAATTTAATGAAAATAAACTTGTATTTAACAACTAAATTCAATGGAACATTTATGTTCACAAGTAAATATATACATTGACGAAAATAAGTTTAAGACCGACGTTTAAAGTTTTATTCATTTCAGAATATGTTTCTAATAAAACAATATAAATTAATTTTATTGTGTCCGCTTTATGCAAAATTTATTGCTCTTTCGAACGATGTGAAATTGTATATCTTTCTACAACTTTAAGAAATTTTATGCTGTATTAATTTAAATTATCGAAATTTGTCGGTAAAATAAGTTCGAGAACGCATGTGTATTGTTATATTTAAAGAAAAAAGTAGTAAAAATGAGCAAAAAAAAATATTTCTTACTATTTAGTGCCGTAACCTTTCTTATTCATTACAACTTCAAATCGCCAAGGCATCGAGTTTCATAGGCACAAAAATCATTTGTAATGCGCTGCCATATTTGCTTAATATAATCGTATAATTCGGCTGACTTCATCGGGTCTTTTTTAGAGTGAACTTCTTTAAAAATATAATTCAATAAATTATCAAACGGACTAAGATCTGAACTTTGTGGAGATCATTCAATGACATTCATATTATAGTAATCAAAAAATTGCATTGTTTGGATTGTTTTGCGGTATATCGCCCCTGGTGCTGTAAGGATTAATAGTATTAATTATTCCTTTATATATATATATATATATATATATATATATATATATATATATATATATATATATATATATATATATATATATATATATATAATATTAATAATTCCATAATATATATATACATATTAATCATTCCTTTATATATATATATATATATATGATTTTAATCTTTCCATAATATATATATATATATATTAATCATTCCTTTATATATATATATATATATATATATATATTATTCCTTTATATATATATATATATATATATATATATATATTATTCCTATATATATATATATATATATATATATATATATATATATATATAATATTAATAATCCCTTTATATATATATATGATATTAATCATTCCATAATATATATATATTAATCATTCCTTTATATATATATATATATATATACATATATATATATATATATACATATATATATATATATATATATATATATATATATATAATATTAATAATCCCTTTATATATATATATGATATTAATCATTCCATAATATATATATATTAATCATTCCTTTATATATATATAATATTAATCATTCCTTTATATTTATATATATATATAATATTAATCATTTCTTTATATATATATATATATATATATATATATATATATATATATATATATATATGATATTAATTATTCCATAATATATATTTTAATTATTCCTTTATATATATATATGTATATTAATCATTCCTTTATATCTATCTATCTATCTATCTTTATATATATATATATATATATATATATATATATATATATATATATATATATATATATACTCCAAATAGAATTTATATATTAAATTAATTTTATTATTTTAATATTTTCTATTAATTAATTTATATTAATATATTAATATATTGTTTTTATTAATATTGAAAATTATTATTATTATATCAAATTAATTTGTATAATAAATAATATTAAAAATATCTCTCTATATTACTGGTTATTATTGTAATTATTTACACTATTTAATAGTTCGGATTTTTGTCTTCATATTTTTTGTCATAGTCACAATGTTTCGGCCATTGTACGCTCCAGCCTTCTTCAAGATCTGTCGATATTTCTGAGATGAAGTATTTTAACTATTTACTCTATTTAAATTGTTCAGATTGTTTTCCTCATCTTTATTGTGATATTCGCAACGTTTCTCCCGCTGTACGCTCTGGCCTTCTTCAGGTGATTGAGATAGATAGATAGATAGATAGATAGATAGATAGATAGATAGATAGATAGATAGATAGATAGATAGATAGATATGAACAAGGCGAGATAGATAGATACATACATAGATATGATCCGACTGAAATAGATAAATATGAACAAAGATAGATAGATAGATAGATAGATAGATAGATAGATAGATAGATAGATAGATAGATAGATAGATATGCACAAGGCGAGATAGATAGATACATACATTGGTATGATCAGACTGAAATAGATAAATATGAACAAAGATAGATAGATAGATAGATAGATAGATAGATAGATAGATAGATAGATAGATAGATAGATAGATAGATAGATATGCACAATGCGAGATATATAGATACATACATAGATATGATCAGATGAAATAGATAAATATGAACAAAGATAGATAGATAGATAGATAGATAGATAGATAGATAGATAGATATGCCCAAGGCGAGATAGATAGATACATACATAGATATGATCCGACTGAAATAGATAAATATGAACAAAGATAGATACATAGATAGATAGATAGATAGATAGATAGATAGATAGATAAATATGCACAAGGCGAGATAGATAGATACATACATAGATATGATCCGACTGAAATAGATAAATATGAACAAAGATAGATAAATAGATAGATATGCACAAGGCGAGATAGATAGATACATACATAGATATGATCAGATGAAATAGATAAATATGAACAAAGATAGATAGATAGATAGATAGATAGATAGATAGATAGATAGATAGATATGCACAAGGCGAGATAGACAGATACATACATAGATATGATCAGATGAAATAGATAAATATGAACAAAGATAGATAGATAGATATACAGATAGATAGATATGCACAAGGCGAGATAGATAGATACATACATAGATATGATCAGATGAAATAGATAAATATGAACAAAGATAGATAGATAGATATATAGATAGATAGATATGCACAAGGCGAGATAGATAGATACATACATAGATATGATCCGACTGAAATAGATAAATATGAACAAAGATAGATAAATAGATAGATATGCACAAGGCGAGATAGATAGATACATACATAGATATGATCAGATGAAATAGATAAATATGAACAAAGATTGATAGATAGATAGATATGCACAAGGCGAGATAGATAGATACATACATAGATATGATCAGATGAAATAGATAAATATGAACAAAGATAGATAGATAGATAGATAGATAGATAGATAGATAGATAGATAGATAAATATGCACAAGGCGAGATAGATAGATACATACATAGATATGATCCGACTGAAATAGATAAATATGAACAAAGATAGATAAATAGATAGATATGCACAGGGCGAGATAGATAGATACATACATAGATATGATCAGTTGAAATAGATAAATATGAACAAAGATAGATAGATAGATATGCACAAGGCGAGATAGATAGATACAGACATAGATATGATCAGATGAAATAGATAAATATGAACAAAGATAGATAGATAGATAGATAGATAGATAGATAGATAGATAGATAGATAGATAGATAGATAGATAGATATGCACAAGGCGAGATAGATAGATACATACATAGATATGATCCGACTGAAATAGATAAATATGAACAAAGATAGATAAATAGATAAATATGCACAGGGCGAGATAGATAGATACATACATAGATATGATCAGTTGAAATAGATAAATATGAACAAAGATAGATAGATAGATATGCACAAGGCGAGATAGATAGATACATACATAGATATGATCAGATGAAATAGATAAATATGAACAAAGATAGATAGATAGATAGATAGATAGATAGATAGATAGATAGATAGATAGATAGATAGATAGATATGCACAAGGCGAGATAGATAGATACATACATAGATATGATCAGATGAAATAGATAAATATGAACAAAGATAGATAGATAGATAGATAGATAGATATGCACAAGGCGAGATAGATAGATACATACATAGATATGATCAGATGAAATAGATAAATATGAACAAAGATAGATAGATAGATAGATATGCACAAGGCGAGATAGATAGATACATACATAGATATGATCAGATGAAATAGATAAATATGAACATAGATAGATAGATAGATAGATAGATAGATAGATAGATAGATAGATAGATAGATAGATAGATATGCACAAGGCGAGATAGATAGATACATACATAGATATGATCCGACTGAAATAGATAAATATGAACAAAGATAGATAAATAGATAAATATGCACAGGGCGAGATAGATAGATACATACATAGATATGATCAGTTGAAATAGATAAATATGAACAAAGATAGATAGATAGATATGCACAAGGCGAGATAGATAGATACATACATAGATATGATCAGATGAAATAGATAAATATGAACAAAGATAGATAGATAGATAGATAGATAGATAGATAGATAGATAGATAGATAGATAGATATGCACAAGGCGAGATAGATAGATACATACATAGATATGATCAGATGAAATAGATAAATATGAACAAAGATAGATAGATAGATAGATAGATAGATAGATATGCACAAGGCGAGATAGATAGATACATACATAGATATGATCAGATGAAATAGATAAATATGAACAAAGATAGATAGATAGATAGATATGCACAAGGCGAGATAGATAGATACATACATAGATATGATCAGATGAAATAGATAAATATGAACAAAGATAGATAGATAGATAGATAGATAGATAGATAGATAGATAAATAAATATGCACAAGGCGAGATAGATAGATACATGCATAGATATGATCCGACTGAAATAGATAAATATGAACAAAGATAGATAGATAGATAGATAGATAGATATGCACAAGGCGAGATAGATAGATACATACAGAGATATGATCAGATGAAATAGATAAATATGAACAAACATAGATAGATAGATATATAGATAGATAGATATGCACAAGGCGAGATAGATAGATACATACATAGATATGATCAGATGAAATAGATAAATCTGAACAAAGATAGATAGATAGATAGATAGATAGATAGATAGATAGATAGATAGATAGATAGATAGATAGATAGATAGATAGATATGCACAAGGCGAGATAGATAGATACGTACATTGGTATGATCAGACTGAAATAGATAAATATGAACAAAGATAGATAGATAGATAGATAGATAGATAGATAGATAGATAGATAGATAGATAGATAGATAGATAGATAGATAGATATGCACAATGCGAGATATATAGATACATACATAGATATGATCAGATGAAATAGATAAATATGAACAAAGATAGACAGATAGATAGATAGATAGATAGATAGATAGATAGATAGATATGCCCAAGGCGAGATAGATAGATACATACATAGATATGATCCGACTGAAATAGATAAATATGAACAAAGATAGATACATAGATAGATAGATAGATAGATAGATAGATAAATATGCACAAGGCGAGATAGATAGATACATACATAGATATGATCCGACTGAAATAGATAAATATGAACAAAGATAGATAAATAGATAGATATGCACAAGGCGAGATAGATAGATACATACATAGATATGATCAGATGAAATAGATAAATATGAACAAAGATAGATAGATAGATAGATAGATAGATAGATATGCACAAGGCGAGATAGACAGATACATACATAGATATGATCAGATGAAATAGATAAATATGAACAAAGATAGATAGATAGATATACAGATAGATAGATATGCACAAGGCGAGATAGATAGACACATACATAGATATGATCAGATGAAATAGATAAATATGAACAAAGATAGATAGATAGATATATAGATAGATAGATATGCACAAGGCGAGATAGATAGATACATACATAGATATGATCCGACTGAAATAGATAAATATGAACAAAGATAGATAAATAGATAGATATGCACAAGGCGAGATAGATAGATACATACATAGATATGATCAGATGAAATAGATAAATATGAACAAAGATTGATAGATAGATAGATATGCACAAGGCGAGATAGATAGATACATACATAGATATGATCAGATGAAATAGATAAATATGAACAAAGATAGATAGATAGATAGATAGATAGATAGATAGATAGATAGATAGATAAATATGCACAAGGCGAGATAGATAGATACATACATAGATATGATCCGACTGAAATAGATAAATATGAACAAAGATAGATAAATAGATAGATATGCACAGGGCGAGATAGATAGATACATACATAGATATGATCAGTTGAAATAGATAAATATGAACAAAGATAGATAGATAGATATGCACAAGGCGAGATAGATAGATACAGACATAGATATGATCAGATGAAATAGATAAATATGAACAAAGATAGATAGATAGATAGATAGATAGATAGATAGATAGATAGATAGATAGATAGATAGATATGCACAAGGCGAGATAGATAGATACATACATAGATATGGTCAGTTGAAATAGACAAATATGAACAAAGATAGATAGATAGATAGATAGATAGATAGATAGATAGATAGATAGATAGATAGATAAATATGCACAAGGCGAGATAGATAGATACATACATAGATATGATCAGATGAAATAGATAAATATGAACAAAGATAGATAGATAGATAGATATGCACAAGGCGAGATAGATAGATACATACATAGATATGATCAGATGAAATAGATAAATATGAACATAGATAGATAGATAGATAGATAGATAGATAGATAGATAGATAGATAGATAGATAGATAGATAGATATGCACAAGGCGAGATAGATAGATACATACATAGATATGATCCGACTGAAATAGATAAATATGAACAAAGATAGATAAATAGATAAATATGCACAGGGCGAGATAGATAGATACATACATAGATATGATCAGTTGAAATAGATAAATATGAACAAAGATAGATAGATAGATATGCACAAGGCGAGATAGATAGATACATACATAGATATGATCCGACTGAAATAGATAAATATGAACAAAGATAGATAGATAGATAGATAGATAGATAGATAGATAGATAGATAGATATGCACAAGGCGAGATAGATAGATACATACATTGGTATGATCAGACTGAAATAGATAAATATGAACAAAGATAGATAGATAGATAGATAGATAGATAGATAGATAGATAGATAGATAGATAGATAGATAGATAGATAGATAGATAGATATGCACAATGCGAGATATATAGATACATACATAGATATGATCAGATGAAATAGATAAATATGAACAAAGATAGATAGATAGATAGATAGATAGATAGATAGATAGATAGATATGCCCAAGGCGAGATAGATAGATACATACATAGATATGATCAGATGAAATAGATAAATATGAACAAAGATAGATAGATAGATAGATAGATAGTTAGATAGATAGATATGCACAAGGCGAGATAGACAGATACATACATAGATATGATCAGATGAAATAGATAAATATGAACAAAGATAGATAGATAGATATACAGATAGATAGATATGCACAAGGCGAGATAGATAGATACATACATAGATATGATCAGATGAAATAGATAAATATGAACAAAGATAGATAGATAGATATATAGATAGATAGATATGCACAAGGCGAGATAGATAGATACATACATAGATATGATCCGACTGAAATAGATAAATATGAACAAAGATAGATAAATAGATAGATATGCACAAGGCGAGATAGATAGATACATACATAGATATGATCAGATGAAATAGATAAATATGAACAAAGATTGATAGATAGATAGATATGCACAAGGCGAGATAGATAGATACATACATAGATATGATCAGATGAAATAGATAAATATGAACAAAGATAGATAGATAGATAGATAGATAGATAGATAGATAGATAGATAAATATGCACAAGGCGAGATAGATAGATACATACATAGATATGATCCGACTGAAATAGATAAATATGAACAAAGATAGATAAATAGATAGATATGCACAGGGCGAGATAGATAGATACATACATAGATATGATCAGTTGAAATAGATAAATATGAACAAAGATAGATAGATAGATATGCACAAGGCGAGATAGATAGATACAGACATAGATATGATCAGATGAAATAGATAAATATGAACAAAGATAGATAGATAGATAGATAGATAGATAGATAGATAGATAGATAGATAGATATGCACAAGGCGAGATAGATAGATACATACATAGATATGATCAGTTGAAATAGACAAATATGAACAAAGATAGATAGATAGATACATAGATAGATAGATATGCACAAGGCGAGATAGATAGATACATACATAGATATGATCAGATGAAATAGATAAATATGAACAAAGATAGATAGATAGATAGATAGATAGATAGATAGATATGCACAAGGCGAGATAGATAGATACATACATAGATATGATCAGATGAAATAGATAAATATGAACAAAGATAGATAGATAGATAGATATGCACAAGGCGAGATAGATAGATACATACATAGATATGATCAGATGAAATAGATAAATATGAACATAGATAGATAGATAGATAGATAGATAGATAGATAGATAGATAGATATGCACAAGGCGAGATAGATAGATACATACATAGATATGATCCGACTGAAATAGATAAATATGAACAAAGATAGATAAATAGATAAATATGCACAGGGCGAGATAGATAGATACATACATAGATATGATCAGTTGAAATAGATAAATATGAACAAAGATAGATAGATAGATATGCACAAGGCGAGATAGATAGATACATACATAGATATGATCAGATGAAATAGATAAATATGAACAAAGATAGATAGATAGATAGATAGATAGATAGATAGATAGATAGATAGATAGATAGATAGATATGCACAAGGCGAGATAGATAGATACATACATAGATATGATCAGATGAAATAGATAAATATGAACAAAGATAGATAGATAGATAGATAGATAGATAGATATGCACAAGGCGAGATAGATAGATACATACATAGATATGATCAGATGAAATAGATAAATATGAACAAAGATAGATAGATAGATAGATATGCACAAGGCGAGATAGATAGATACATACATAGATATGATCAGATGAAATAGATAAATATGAACATAGATAGATAGATAGATAGATAGATAGATAGATAGATAGATAGATAGATATGCACAAGGCGAGATAGATAGATACATACATAGATATGATCCGACTGAAATAGATAAATATGAACAAAGATAGATAAATAGATAAATATGCACAGGGCGAGATAGATAGATACATACATAGATATGATCAGTTGAAATAGATAAATATGAACAAAGATAGATAGATAGATATGCACAAGGCGAGATAGATAGATACATACATAGATATGATCAGATGAAATAGATAAATATGAACAAAGATAGATAGATAGATAGATAGATAGATAGATAGATAGATAGATATGCACAAGGCGAGATAGATAGATACATACATAGATATGATCAGATGAAATAGATAAATATGAACAAAGATAGATAGATAGATAGATAGATAGATAGATATGCACAAGGCGAGATAGATAGATACATACATAGATATGATCAGATGAAATAGATAAATATGAACAAAGATAGATAGATAGATAGATATGCACAAGGCGAGATAGATAGATACATACATAGATATGATCAGATGAAATAGATAAATATGAACAAAGATAGATAGATAGATAGATAGATAGATAGATAGATAGATAAATAAATATGCACAAGGCGAGATAGATAGATACATGCATAGATATGATCCGACTGAAATAGATAAATATGAACAAAGATAGATAGATAGATAGATAGATAGATATGCACAAGGCGAGATAGATAGATACATACATAGATATGATCAGATGAAATAGATAAATATGAACAAACATAGATAGATAGATATATAGATAGATAGATATGCACAAGGCGAGATAGATAGATACATACATAGATATGATCAGATGAAATAGATAAATCTGAACAAAGATAGATAGATAGATAGATAGATAGATAGATAGATAGATAGATAGATAGATAGATAGATAGATAGATATGCACAAGGCGAGATAGATAGATACGTACATTGGTATGATCAGACTGAAATAGATAAATATGAACAAAGATAGATAGATAGATAGATAGATAGATAGATAGATAGATAGATAGATAGATAGATAGATAGATAGATAGATATGCACAATGCGAGATATATAGATACATACATAGATATGATCAGATGAAATAGATAAATATGAACAAAGATAGATAGATAGATAGATAGATAGATAGATAGATAGATATGCCCAAGGCGAGATAGATAGATACATACATAGATATGATCCGACTGAAATAGATAAATATGAACAAAGATAGATACATAGATAGATAGATAGATAGATAGATAGATAAATATGCACAAGGCGAGATAGATAGATACATACATAGATATGATCCGACTGAAATAGATAAATATGAACAAAGATAGATAAATAGATAGATATGCACAAGGCGAGATAGATAGATACATACATAGATATGATCAGATGAAATAGATAAATATGAACAAAGATAGATAGATAGATAGATAGATAGATATGCACAAGGCGAGATAGACAGATACATACATAGATATGATCAGATGAAATAGATAAATATGAACAAAGATAGATAGATAGATATACAGATAGATAGATATGCACAAGGCGAGATAGATAGACACATACATAGATATGATCAGATGAAATAGATAAATATGAACAAAGATAGATAGATAGATATATAGATAGATAGATATGCACAAGGCGAGATAGATAGATACATACATAGATATGATCCGACTGAAATAGATAAATATGAACAAAGATAGATAAATAGATAGATATGCACAAGGCGAGATAGATAGATACATACATAGATATGATCAGATGAAATAGATAAATATGAACAAAGATTGATAGATAGATAGATATGCACAAGGCGAGATAGATAGATACATACATAGATATGATCAGATGAAATAGATAAATATGAACAAAGATAGATAGATAGATAGATAGATAGATAGATAGATAGATAGATAGATAGATAGATAGATAGATAAATATGCACAAGGCGAGATAGATAGATACATACATAGATATGATCCGACTGAAATAGATAAATATGAACAAAGATAGATAAATAGATAGATATGCACAGGGCGAGATAGATAGATACATACATAGATATGATCAGTTGAAATAGATAAATATGAACAAAGATAGATAGATAGATATGCACAAGGCGAGATAGATAGATACAGACATAGATATGATCAGATGAAATAGATAAATATGAACAAAGATAGATAGATAGATAGATAGATAGATAGATAGATAGATAGATAGATAGATATGCACAAGGCGAGATAGATAGATACATACATAGATATGGTCAGTTGAAATAGACAAATATGAACAAAGATAGATAGATAGATAGATAGATAGATAGATAGATAGATAGATAGATAGATAGATAGATAGATAGATAGATAAATATGCACAAGGCGAGATAGATAGATACATACATAGATATGATCAGATGAAATAGATAAATATGAACAAAGATAGATAGATAGATAGATATGCACAAGGCGAGATAGATAGATACATACATAGATATGATCAGATGAAATAGATAAATATGAACATAGATAGATAGATAGATAGATAGATAGATAGATAGATAGATAGATAGATAGATAGATAGATAGATAGATATGCACAAGGCGAGATAGATAGATACATACATAGATATGATCCGACTGAAATAGATAAATATGAACAAAGATAGATAAATAGATAAATATGCACAGGGCGAGATAGATAGATACATACATAGATATGATCAGTTGAAATAGATAAATATGAACAAAGATAGATAGATAGATATGCACAAGGCGAGATAGATAGATACATACATAGATATGATCAGATGAAATAGATAAATATGAACAAAGATAGATAGATAGATAGATAGATAGATAGATAGATAGATAGATATGCACAAGGCGAGATAGATAGATACATACATAGATATGATCAGATGAAATAGATAAATATGAACAAAGATAGATAGATAGATAGATAGATAGATAGATATGCACAAGGCGAGATAGATAGATACATACATAGATATGATCAGATGAAATAGATAAATATGAACAAAGATAGATAGATAGATAGATATGCACAAGGCGAGATAGATAGATACATACATAGATATGATCAGATGAAATAGATAAATATGAACAAAGATAGATAGATAGATAGATAGATAGATAGATAGATAGATAAATAAATAAATATCCACAAGGCGAGATAGATAGATACATGCATAGATATGATCCGACTGAAATAGATAAATATGAACAAAGATAGATAGATAGATAGATAGATAGATATGCACAAGGCGAGATAGATAGATACATACATAGATATGATCAGATGAAATAGATAAATATGAACAAACATAGATAGATAGATATATAGATAGATAGATATGCACAAGGCGAGATAGATAGATACATACATAGATATGATCAGATGAAATAGATAAATCTGAACAAAGATAGATAGATAGATAGATAGATAGATAGATAGATAGATAGATAGATAGATAGATAGATAGATAGATATGCACAAGGCGAGATAGATAGATACATACATTGGTATGATCAGACTGAAATAGATAAATATGAACAAAGATAGATAGATAGATAGATAGATAGATAGATAGATAGATAGATAGATAGATAGATAGATAGATAGATAGATATGCACAATGCGAGATATATAGATACATACATAGATATGATCAGATGAAATAGATAAATATGAACAAAGATAGATAGATAGATAGATAGATAGATAGATAGATAGATAGATAGATAGATAGATAGATATGCCCAAGGCGAGATAGATAGATACATACATAGATATGATCCGACTGAAATAGATAAATATGAACAAAGATAGATACATAGATAGATAGATAGATAGATAGATAAATATTCACAAGGCGAGATAGATAGATACATACATAGATATGATCCGACTGAAATAGATAAATATGAACAAAGATAGATAAATAGATAGATATGCACAAGGCGAGATAGATAGATACATACATAGATATGATCAGATGAAATAGATAAATATGAACAAAGATAGATAGATAGATAGATAGATAGATATGCACAAGGCGAGATAGACAGATACATACATAGATATGATCAGATGAAATAGATAAATATGAACAAAGATAGATAGATATACAGATAGATAGATATGCACAAGGCGAGATAGATAGATACATACATAGATATGATCAGATGAAATAGATAAATATGAACAAAGATAGATAGATAGATATATAGATAGATAGATATGCACAAGGCGAGATAGATAGATACATACATAGATATGATCCGACTGAAATAGATAAATATGAACAAAGATAGATAAATAGATAGATATGCACAAGGCGAGATAGATAGATACATACATAGATATGATCAGATGAAATAGATAAATATGAACAAAGATTGATAGATAGATAGATATGCACAAGGCGAGATAGATAGATACATACATAGATATGATCAGATGAAATAGATAAATATGAACAAAGATAGATAGATAGATAGATAGATAGATAGATAGATAGATAGATAGATAGATAAATATGCACAAGGCGAGATAGATAGATACATACATAGATATGATCCGACTGAAATAGATAAATATGAACAAAGATAGATAAATAGATAGATATGCACAGGGCGAGATAGATAGATACATACATAGATATGATCAGTTGAAATAGATAAATATGAACAAAGATAGATAGATAGATATGCACAAGGCGAGATAGATAGATACAGACATAGATATGATCAGATGAAATAGATAAATATGAACAAAGATAGATAGATAGATAGATAGATAGATAGATAGATAGATATATAGATAGATAGATAGATAGATAGATAGATATGCACAAGGCGAGATAGATAGATACATACATAGATATGATCAGTTGAAATAGATAAATATGAACAAAGATAGATAGATAGATAGATAGATAGATAGATAGATAGATAGATAGATAGATAGATAAATATGCACAAGGCGAGATAGATAGATACATACATAGATATGATCAGATGAAATAGATAAATATGAACAAAGATAGATAGATAGATAGATATGCACAAGGCGAGATAGATAGATACATACATAGATATGATCAGATGAAATAGATAAATATGAACAAAGATAGATAGATAGATAGATAGATAGATAGATAGATAGATAGATAGATAGATAGATAGATAGATAGATAGATAAATAAATATGCACAAGGCGAGATAGATAGATACATGCATAGATATGATCCGACTGAAATAGATAAATATGAACAAAGATAGATAGATAGATAGATAGATAGATAGATATGCACAAGGCGAGATAGATAGATACATACATAGATATGATCAGATGAAATAGATAAATATGAACAAACATAGATAGATATATAGATAGATAGATATGCACAAGGCGAGATAGATAGATACATACATAGATATGATCAGATGAAATAGATAAATCTGAACAAAGATAGATAGATAGATAGATAGATAGATAGATAGATAGATAGATAGATAGATAGATATGCACAAGGCGAGATAGATAGATGCATACATAGATATGATCAGATGAAATAGATAAATATGAACAAAGATAGATAGATAGATATGCACAAGGCGAGATAGATAGATACATACATAGATATGATCAGATGAAATAGATAAATATGAACAAAGATAGATAGATAGATAGATAGATAGATAGATAGATAAATATGCACAAGGCGAGTTAGATAGATACATACATAGATATGATCCCACTGAAATAGATAAATATGAACAAAGATAGATAGATAGATAGATAGATAGATAGATAGATAGATAGATAGATAGATATGCACAAGGCGAGATAGATAGATACATACATAGATATGATCAGATGAAATAGATAAATATGAACAAAGATAGATAGATAGATAGATAGATAGATAAATATGCACAAGGCGAGATAGATAGATACATACATAGATATGATCAGATGAAATAGATAAATATGAACAAAGATAGATAGATAGATAGATAAATATGCACAAGGCGAGATAGATAGATACATACATAGATATGATCAGATGAAATAGATAAATATGAACAAAGATAGATAGATAGATAGATAGATAGATAAATATGCACAAGGCGAGATAGATAGATACATACATAGATATGATCAGATGAAATAGATAAATATGAACAAAGATAGATAGATAGATAGATAGATAGATAGATTGATAGATAGATATGTACAGACAGAAACAGATATATAGGCACCGATTGCATGTACAAGTGCATAGTGAGTGTTGTAACAGAACGTGAAAATAGAAAATTGTCATGTTAAGTATTTATTCCGACTATACATTTAAATAATTTATTAAGGCTAAAACTTATGGAAAGTGCACTAACGTTTGAATTTTCCATTTGAATTTGCCTCCAGGATCATAAAGTCTATTTCCGTCGTTTCTAAAATAAATAGTGGTAAAAACCAAAACAAAAGAAAATCCGAATCTGATGGCAGAAGAACTACTTGAAATATCCGAAAATTTTGATTTACGTGAGAAAAAATAGCCAAGTAATCATATTGGGTAAAACAGCTTGCATGCTGATAAAGGGTGATTTTACACGGAAACAGAAAGAGAAGTAAGACATTGTTTCAATATATATTTAAAAACAATATAACTTTTACAGCATTCGAAATACAGATGGCACTGTGCTGAATGGAATACGCACATTGAGAGTAAAAATGAAATATCTCTTAAATAATATAGGAAAGGAAAGAGAGAAGGAAGGACTAACTATTAACAGGAAGTCACTGACATGACAGGAAGTGATTATATTGAATCAGTTACTGCATCTACCGCAAGGAAAGTTGGTTCGCTGTATCGTACAATAAATCTTTTCTTGTCAGAATCCATCTTGCGATGTTCTGATAAATATATATCGATTAATTAATAAGTTTCAGTCAAAATTTTTAAAAAGTGGATACCAGCTTAAGAAACATTTTAATTAACTTGGTTTAGGAAGAAAGATAAAATTTACATTCATCAAATTATTAATCTGAAAAGTTTCAAGTTTTAAGCTTGTATATTTAAGTTACGAGAAATTTTATACTCTTCAAGAAACATACTTTGAAATAGAGCAGAACATTATTCTTTTAAGTAATCGCGCGTATTCATATGTCTACTTCTACGTCCACGTGTCAAGTATGAATAGAGGACAACGCATCTAGAAACCACGTGAGAGTTTGAGTAGCAACTAGATGTAACAGTCCGAGTTGAAGTCGTAAAATGAGTCATTAAGATATCATTCTGTGTCTAGTCGTTTTCCCTGTTACTTGAACTGTCTTCATGTGAAGAAAGAAATGGGATTTACACTTCATCTACTTTCTTTTCTTTCCTGTTTTGTAGATGAGTTGAATATGACTGCCAACAGGATGGGGGGGGGAGATGCATTCCATGATTAAGTACCTTGACGCAGTGGAGTGGCTTATGCGCCGGTATAACCCGGAGAGTTATGCTCACAGGAGTTTATTTTAATGAGTTCAACAGTCAAGAGACGAGTTATCCTTACGTCCTCAATAGGCGACTATGCTGATCCTAGTAAATTTCAATATTTGGCGCCTCGATCTGGAGCAGTAGTCACTAACTTAGACTCGTTACCAACAATTCTGTAGTGATGTTTGATTTTCACCCGGTGTATCCACTTGTCTCCCTTTGTGATGTTCTGATGTATCGATACCAATTTTCGTGTTACTGCGGACGCACGTAATAAAATAGATGCTGAATATTTCCAGGCTAATGTCTGTTAAACGAATACATGAGATCTTTCCAGCATTTTTATTTTTTTTTTATATAGACTGGGACACAGGATTGACGAGGTGCGTACGTGCTCCAATGGCAAGGAGAGTTATACTGACAGGAGATTATTTCCTGGCAGGTCCAACTTAGTCAGTCATGTCAAGGGGTAGGAGTCGGGCATAGCCTTATCACATAGAGATGTAAACCTCAATTACAAAAAAAAAAATATGACGCACAGCAGCTCCCTAGTTGCAGATATAGACAAGCACGAACAAGGCAATACATTGATTTGATATACGATGGCGAATGACAAGCGACGCAGTTAACTACAACGGTATGGATCAACTGATTCTATACAGTAGCTTCGGGGTTGCGGTCAGTAGGACTGAATTTAGGTAAGTATGAAAGCAATAGCAATACAACATGGCCACAGAGAACCTTTTTACATGCCATCAGCATGGCGGATGCTAAACTCCTAGAGAGCAAAACTTTGCGCCTTCTAGGACGCACGTTTTCCACTGACATGAAAGGGAGTGATTACATTGAATCAATTGCTGAATCTACTGCGGGGAAAGTTGGTTCACTGAGTCGTGCCAGAAGATTTTTCTCATCGGAATCTATCTTACATATTTATATATCTACCATTGAATACTCCTGCCAGATTTGGTCTGGCAAGCTGAGTGTATATCTCGAGATCACTTGACAAAATTCAAAGGAGAGTCATCGATCATCAAAGTGGAATCGATTCTGGTTCGGCATCTCGTCTTCAGTCACTTTTTTCACTGACGTGGCTTCCCTCTGTCTTTTCTACAAATACTTTTATGACAAATGTTCTGGTGTGATTTTTCCGTTAGTGCCTCGACTACATGAATTTAAACATGCTACTAGATTGGCAATTAGGTCTCACCGTTTTAATGTCGAATTAGCTCGATACAATCGCTAATTCTATACTTTATCCGCGTTTACTACCTACAGAACTCTCTTTCGATTTCTTGCTCTACTGCTACCTACAATCATAAAAAAGCCACTGACATAAAATGGAGCGATTATAATGAATCATTTGCTTGATATCCTGCTAAGAAATTAGTTCTCTGTGTTGCACCAGGCAATTTTTACCGTCAGAATCAATCTTGCAGATTGGTAAATTTGCCATTTATCTGTGCATCGAATATTGTTACCATATCTGGTCTTGTTCTCCGGCTATACCGAGTGTAAATGCAAAATTATCCAAATCGTGTAACAGCAAAATTGTCCAATTGTTAGATTAAGATTTGAAACGTTGTATCTTAGAAATGATTAAAGATATCTTACTGGAATTCTCCAAGGTTTTTATGACACTACTGGATTCTACTTTGAACAATAAGAATGCATTTAGCTCTAAGCTGAAATAATCCCTCTTGCCGTTGTGACCTCCTGATTCACTTGTCCTCTATACAGTTCCCTCTTTTTTAAACTTATTCACCCTTCTCTTGATGGTTCTTGAATGGACTTTGAAGATGGAAGCCAGAGTATGAATGTTGGTACCATGACTAAAGGCCTGAATGATCATTTTCCTCTCGCCATTACTCAGTTGGGAAGGCATAGTCGGGCTGAAACAAAACGATTTTAACTTGTTCTCTTTCTTGATGAATAACACAAAGGGTTTTTAAGTGATTCTTACGACAAATGGTGTCAAAATGGCTAAACGTTAGTTTAGTGTTTGTATATATATATATTTTTTTTTAGATATTAAACATTTTGGACAATTTTGCTGTTACACCCGGTATATCTCGCACTTCTTGTCTGTGGAACTCGAATTTGTTGCTTCCCTTCCACTTTCGACCTCTTGCGACTTAGTGGCATTATCTCCTTGAAAAAGATTAACAAAAAGAATTTTACATGCATGGTTATTAGCAAAAAAGTAAGCCTAAGATTGAGTTATGCACAGAGAACCCCGAAATCAAGTATTTACAAGAATTTAACAATCTGGGTATTGTATAGTGTGGCATAGAAATGCGAACATACATAGCAGTTGCGAAAAATGTCTTTCAGAATCTAAGTTAAATATAAAGACATAGGAAAAGTCATTAGAAGCAGAGAAAAAAATACTGAGCTGCTATGTAAGAGCTAATATTCTTTAAGACAGAAAATGACAGACAACCTCTTCACAGATGAAGAGGAGTCTTGAAGCGACATAGATGTGGTTCTATCGATAAATGCTGAGAATACCATAGACAGAACAAATGATTAATGAGGAAAGGTATACTTACAATCTAAATGAGACAGTCGAAATGTCTGAGACACATAATGCGGACAGAGAAGGACAACATCGACAACTTAGCAACAATATTGTATATTGCAGGTGAAATCAGGAAGTAGCCTTTATTTTTAATCATTTCACCCAGGCAAGGCAATAAAGCCACTCGGATGCAAGATTTTACTGAGAGTGAAAGAAAAGGTAGTTAAAATAGAAATATAAACAGAATTCAAGGAGACCGGTGATGGCGACTGACATTGCATTTAAATTTTTGAAGATCATAATTCACGTGAAAGCAGAAAGCCGGAGATATTTTATTTTTTTAACCAATTCACCCCAAGCAAGGCGGGAGTGCCACTAGTACGCAAGTGTAAGTAAAGGAAAAGACTGGGCATAGGGGGGGGAGTGAGTAAAGGATAAAAAGAAGAATGGAGGAGGATAAAAAGAAGAACGGGCGTCAAGACATCAGAAGATATCGATTGACATTACATTTGAATTTCTGAAGATTATTGTTATCAGGAAAGCAAGTAAGAGGAAGGGAGCTCCACTGTCGGGAAGTGCGAGAGAAGAAGAAGAAGAGTAGAAGAAGCAGTTACATTTAACTCTTTCCACAGTAAAAGGGTGGGACCGAAGTGCCAATCGAGTAGCAGGATTAAACCCATGCAGACAGAGCACCAGATAAAATGTCTAGTCAGAGGAGATGCATGAAAATATTTATAGAAAAGACAGAGGGAAGTTATATTACGTCGGTGAGAAAGTGAGTGTAGTCGAGGCCCCAAGTCAGAACCGATCGTATGGCATATCCGTCTTTGAGAACCTCAATATGAACAGCAGACCATATATGGCAACAGTATTCCATCCGAGAAAAGAAACAATTAACATAGCAATTACAACCAGAAATTTCAACATTTAAAGTATGAGACCTAGCCGCCAATCTAGTATTGCGTTTAAATTCGTATAGTTGAGACACCGAAAAGGAAATTTCACCAGGATATATTATCATGAAACTATTTTTATATGAGGCAAAAAAAAAGCTACGTCACGATGGTGAAGCCGTGATGTCAGGTGAGGACCGACAACTGAATTTTGTCGAGAACTTCTGGACGCATAGCAGAAGTACAAGACGTAGCAGCATTATCCAATACCCAGCCGAATAGTAGTTTTATAAATGGGCAAGATTGATTTTGGCGAAAAAAATATCTCGCACACACAATGAAACGAGTTTCATAGTAGCAAATTTAGCAGATAATTATTTACATTATTCGGACTATTATCCTCATCTTTGTCGCCATATTTATTACAACGTTTCGGTGGTTGCACGCTCCGGCCTTCTTCAGGTGGTTGGAATGTCGAACTGGACCCTTTATTTCGCTCACTGAGGTTCTCACTGTTCTAGTTCCACGTTTAATGGATGTCAGTTATCAATTATCTCCTGATAATTTCCCTCTGAATGTTCTCCACTGCCTTAGCTGGGTATTGAACTCACACTCTTTGCGTCCTGTCACTGGATCTAACCAACGCCTTTATCCACTGTGTCATGTGTCCTTGAGGACATCTGTGTATGAATTTCTGGGTATTATAAATTTAATGTCGACATTCCAACCACCTGAAGAAGGCCGGAGCGTACAACGTTGTAATATATATGTCGACAAAGATGAGGACAATAGTCCGAATAATGTAAATAAGGTACATAATACCTCATCTCATAAATATAGACAGTTAGCCGTTAATATAATCAATTCACTTCATCTCTGTTGGAAACCTGAGATCTGGAAAGTGCAGTGTTCTCGCAACCTGCTAGACGGTTGATTGATGAAGTGCTTATAGGCATACTCAAGCTCATAGCACCTGCTTTTCTCAAACTATCACCCACCTAGGTACTGACCAGACTCGACGTTGCTTAACTTCGGTGATCGTACAAGAAACGGCGTTTCACGTGGCTGTAAGCCCATTACACCACGTAAACACACGTGAAGTTGTAGAGAACCGTGATAACCTACATCCTGAATTAAAATAGCACATGAAAGGAATTTTTTTTTTGTTATCTCAATGGCATCCAATAATTGAGAAATTGATTTAATCTTTCTTTTCTTTTTTTTTTTAACAAAAACAGAATTTGTCGATTATATAAGATAAGTATCACCTTACGCACACGTCTGTCGATTTACGTGCGCCCAGATGGTTGCATTGATCTCATGCCGCTGGGTGGAGACACGGACCATGTGAAGCTAATACTAATTGTAGAAGTAAGGTTGGTCATCTGTTACTCCAGTCTATACTTGTAACAATAACAATTTAACCAAGACGCTATATGGACACTAAGTCTTTTATTTACACTATTCTGACATTTGTCCTCATCTTTGTCGCCATATTTATTACAACGTTTCGGCCTTTCAGTATCTGTCTATATTTCTGAGATGAAGTATTATGTACACTATCTACATTATTCCGACTATTGTCCTCATCATTGTCGCCATATTTATTACAACGTTTCGGCCTTCCAGTATCTGTCTATATTTCTGAGATGAGGTATTATGTACACTATTTACATTATTCGGACTATTGTCCTCATCTTTGTTGCCATATTTATCACAACGTTTCGGCCTTCCAGTATCTGTCTATATTTCTGAGATGAGGTATTATGTACACTATTTACATTATTCCGACTATTATCCTCATCTTTGTTGCCATATTTATTACAACGTTTCGGCCTTCCATTATCTGTCTATATTTCTGAGATGAGGTATTATGTACACTATTTGCACTATTCGGACTATTGTCCTCATCTTTGTCCCCATATTTATTACAACGATTCGGTCATTGTACTCTCCAGTCTTCTTCAGGTGGTTCGAATGTCGAACTAAACCCTTTATTTCGCTCACTGGGGTAGACTGTTCTAGTTCCACGCGCCATTTTTAATGGATGTCAGTTGTCAGTTATCCCCTGTTAATTTCCCTCTGAAGGTTCTCTACTGCCTTAACCGGGTATTGAACTCATACCCTTTGGGTCTTGTCACTGGATCTAACCAAAGCCTTTATCCACTGTGCCATGTATCCTTATTGGTAAGATCCAGTGACAGCACCCAAAGAGTGAGTTCAATATCCGATTAAGGCAGTGGAGAACTTTCAGACGGGAATTAACAGGAGATAACTGACAACCGACATCCATTAAACATGGCACGTGGAACTAGAGCAGTCTAACTTAGTGAGCGAAATAAAGGGATCAGTTCGACATTCCAAAGACCGGAAGAAGGCCGGAGCGTGCAAAAGCCGAAACGTTGTAAGAAATATTGCGACAAAGATGAGGACAATAGTCCGAATAATGTAAATAGTGTACATAATACCTCATCTCAGAAATATAGACAGAAATTGAAAGGCCGAAACGTTGTAATAAATATGGCGACAAAGATGAGGACAATAGTCCGAATAATGTAAATAGTGTACATAATACCTCATCTTATAAATATAGACAGATACTAAGTCTTTTCTTTAAAATTTCACTTTTCTAATCCTTGTCTTCTACTTCATTCTCTCAATCACTATATCGATTTCTAGATTACATAACGCAGAGGCTTGGCCGGGATGGCCAGCGATTGGTCAGAGTGTCGCGCGGGCGTGGTATTCTGACAGTGATCGATTGCCTTTGTCTAAGTGTTGGATATATGACCACAACGGCAGAGAGCCGCAGGAATTCTGAAGCGTCGATACGCTTTCCCCATCTAAATTCGATAGACAGGCCATGCCCCGCGTAGCGTGATGCTACGCCAACGCGTGGGCATGCGTTCCCTGAAGATCTCCTCGCCCGTTACCTCCTAGAATCGATGCTACCCCGTCCGTCCTTTTCATTTAATAAAAAGAATAAGCAAAAGATACCGTTTTTTTTTTCTGATTCAATCTATTAAGTGACGTTGGGTCTGAGGGACTGAAGCCAGTGACCAGACGGGACGAAACATCTGTCTCATCATATCTTTACTGTTTTCTGTCTGTTCGTATCGCTCTCTCTCTCTCTCTCTCTCTCTCTCTCTCTCTCTCTCTATCTATCTATCTATCTATCTATCTATCTATCTATATATATATATATATATATATATATATACAGGGTGGCCCAACAGTAGGTGGGCTGTATGTGGAATAGGTTTATGTATCGGTTATATTATGACAACTGAGTATCTTGATGAAACATTTCCTGAGAAATGGATTCGCCGATGAGGTCCAATTGACTGGCCGGCACGTTCACCAGACTTGACCCCAATGTATATCTTCTTTTAAGGAGTACAAGGACAATGTTTATAGTTGAAAACCAAGTGTCGGTGATTTGAAAAATTACATAAGACATGCATTTCAAGAGCAAATATAATTTATTCAAAAATTATAACATAAACAGCCATTTTGTTTGAAAGAAAATGTCTAGTTTTGTAGTCATTTTATAACATGTTTATATTATAATTCTTCAATAAATTATATATATATATATATATATATATATATATATATATATATATATATATATATATATATATATATATATATTATGAAATGGACAAAGTCCGACAATTATTTAGAAACATTTTTATGTTCAACATCCTTTAATTTAAGTAAATGATCTGTTTATAATAAACAGTATTAAACAACATTTACCGGCCTGAATATCCAAGAAATTTTGGGAGGACGAATATTTTCTAGGAAAATTTCTAGGACATTCAGGCCGGTAAATGTTGTTTAATACTGTTTATTATAAACAGAGCATTTACTTAAATACTTGTTTCTATAAAAAGAATGTTAAACAATCATCGCTATATATTAGTATAATTTTTTTAGGTTCTTTTCCAGCCATTATCTACGGTATATATCGCGAAATAGGGCAAATAGAGCCCATAAATCAGGTAGGTGTTCAACCCACCACCATCCCCACTACGGGGATTTACTTGCAGCGCGGGTCGGCCATATTGGACCCCAAGGCCCGCTCTATGGCAGTGGACTACTGTATTATTTTTATACTTTTATAGTGATTTTGTTTTTGTGTGGCGGTTCCTTATTTACCCAAAGCTGGGATCCTAACAGGTGCTACCACCTCGCATTACGCTGAACCTGGACACGGCAGTAATTAAAAGATGGTTCCACGCTCCTCAAAATTTCGAAACTTCCCATCAAAAACCTTGCTGCCGGATGTAGCTTATCGCCATACCCAGGACTGGTTTATATTTACAAACATATCTCTAGTATTAAGTACAAATCACACACAAACATTCTGCAGCAGTTCAATGTGGCGCTGGAGGATAACTAACTCTCAGCAAAGGCTGTGAAAGCTGGAGATACAAAGTGGCTCTAGTGGGATCGTCGCCTCCATTGCATTGGAATTTAGCATCGATAGTATATTTCTAGTTATCTTAAGGTCGCCTTGCCGTATCGGTTAACTAAATCCGGCGGGAAGAGGCATCCTTGTCTTACGGTCTACTTCTTCCTGCATTTGGTATCAGTATCGGAAGGCCGTCGACTCCTCACGTCTAATATACGTAGATATACCCCCGAAACGATCACCCTCTCCACACTATCTGACTCCACTGAAACGGATCTAATTGCACAAAAGGATGACATGTGCGTCTCGGCGGCACATCACCTGCCTTCAATGGATATAGTTCGTTACACAGCGCGCATACGTCACAGTCTCGGAACACCAATCCCCTTTTCACTGCCGACATTCAATCAACATTCAATAACCTCTTCTTCTATGCGCGCTGTACTTTCTGGACGTTAACGATTATGACTCTCCACAACTTCCCGTACTTTGTAGATCTTAATAAGTTTTGTCTTTTTGTTATTTCACCTAAACCTTGCTCCACCATCCATTTACTCAAGCTCATTCTTCTTCTATGTATCTTGTCCATTCAGTACACTTGCGATCATGGCTCTCCACAATTTCCTGTCCTTTGTAGGTCTTAATAAATTTTGTCTTTTTGTTATTTCTCCTAAATCTTTATTCCGCCAACCATTTCCTCAAGCTCATTCTTCTTCTACGTTTCTTGTCTATTCAGGAGATATGCGATCATGGCTCTCCACCACTTCCCGTCTTTTGTAGATCTTAACCTTGCTCCACCATCCATTTACTCAAGCTCGGTTATGGATGGTTTTCCTCTGTTTCGCTTGCCATCAATGTGTCCTGTCGTAAGCGAACATGGCTCTCCACAACTTCCTACCTTGTGTAGATCTTAATAAGTTTTGTCATTTTGTTAATTCACCTAAGCCTTGCTTCGCCATCCATTTACTCAAGCTCAATCTTATTCTATGTGCCGTGTCTCTTCAGGACGTAGGCGATCATAGATATCCACGATTTCCTGTCCTTCGTAACTCTTAAATAATTTTGTCTTTGTGTTATCTCTCGTAAACTTTGTTCCGCCATCCATTTATTCAAGCTCATTCTCATATGTATATATCATTTACATCCGAGCAAGGCAAAAAAGCCCCAAACACGCAAGAAGGTATTGAGCGTCTGAGAATAATAGAAAGTCTATTTGTGAGAAAATATGAAAACGAAACATTATGAAGGAGAGAGAACAATAAAAGAACAGGAAGAAAGAAGTCAGAAGATCTTGAAGAGCAAAGATGACTGGTTAGCGAGAAGCTGGAAGAAAATGCCACAAGCGAGATGTTTGAGAGAA
The DNA here is from genome assembly GCA_964036315.1 of Acanthosepion esculentum. Classification (NCBI taxonomy): domain Eukaryota; kingdom Metazoa; phylum Mollusca; class Cephalopoda; order Sepiida; family Sepiidae; genus Acanthosepion; species Acanthosepion esculentum. The sequence continues at coordinate 4,724,212 of OZ038512.1, read as the reverse complement.
GAAACACTTAGCCAATCTAGTACATAGCAACATTAGATCACTACTCTCAAGCAATACCATCATTCAAATGAAAACTCAACCTTCGAGACAACATAGTAGTGGTATGGCCAATATGCATTTAAATGCCCCTTGGGAGGTTCTATCTCCAACGGAAAAATAATATATATGTTGGTAACACCACGACTACGTTGTCTAGAAGGCTGAGTTTTCATTTGAATGATGCATCTAACATCTCTCAACATTTACAACAGCATGCCTGTCCATATTTGCAATTTAGGAAAATTCTTGTTGAAAATATACCTATACTTTTTCATGAAAATAATAAAGATAAACTAAAAATTCTTGAAGCTACCTCTATTAAAACAATGAATCCAACTTTTAATAAAATTAATTATGGATAGTGCACAAATGTTTACAGTAGATACTTTAAAATAACTAGGTTTTAACTAATAGTGTAAAATAGCTTTTAGACATTTCAATAACATAGTTATCTCCCTATGTATGTCTACAAAATAAAATTTAGAATTTCACAGTACATAACCCTAGCATTTTTCACTTCACACGTAAAAAATAATTTACAGATGGCCGCGGCAATTTTGTCTCAGGAAAATGATGAACACAACAATATTTTGTGTGAGAAAAACAAGACCCTGATGATGACATTGTGCTAATGTCGAAAGTACTCGGAATTAAATGAATATGCATCAACATGTCAATTTTCTTTCTTCCTTTAATAAGGATACTATGAAACTTTTGTGTAATTACGAGTGGATCCTATTAAAAATCAGTTGACAAAACTTGTCTAAATTACTAATGAGAAATGTCTATATATATATATATATATATATATATATATATATATATATATATATATGAAGAAATATAGTCTTAAAGTGTGCTATATTTATAGGATAAAGTGCTCAATATCAGAGATAGAGCGTGTGTAAATATAAAAGTGAACATAGAAGTCAACCCTTAGTGGCGACAGTCAGTTTCATGCTAGATGCAATCGTCAGGCCATTTATATATAAAGAGGCAGCAACGTAACATCATTCACCTAAATCACAAACTTTTATATATATATATATATATATATATATATATATATATATATATATATCCAGAACGTTTAAAATTTAATTTTCAGATGAACACAACGATTTCGTTTTAGGAAGATGATGAACACCAAAATATTTTTGTCTTAGAAAATAACAAGACCCTGATGATGATATTATGCTAATATCGAAAGTACTCGGAATAAAATGAATATACATCAACATGGTAATTTTCTTTCTTCCTTCAATGAAACATGTCTTAATGAAAACATCCTGCCAAAATATATGTATGTGTGTGTGTGTGTGACTGTAAAGCAAATTTGTCCACATATGTATCTTATAAGATGTGTACATATATATATATATATATATATATATATATATATATATATATATATAACAAAACACCGTGATTGCGAGTTGAGGTGGCCAGCCTTGTTCATTTATGATCACGCTGGGTTCGCACCAACGCTCTAAAACTGTTAACTGGCTCTGCACACGCCAATAACAGTATAAACTGCAGGTGGGCTCTGTGGCCATTTCCCAGTTGGGAAATTGCAAAAATGCCTGTGCAAATGTTGCAATATGCGCTAGCTAGCTGTGCATTGCAACGGGTGTCCTCGATATCGAGTGGCCAATTATTATTATATATATATATATATTAGGCCCACGAAAGAAATTAGAGATAATAATAAGATTAATAATATTTATTATATATTAGTTGGCCTTTTGATGAAATAATTACATGAGAAAAGATTTAAAAATCAGAAATTTCGGACACACCTGTCCTTTTACAACGTGGGATAACATATTAAACTGAGATTTTTTTTTAAGATTCTATGTTTAAATAGAAATTTAGATTCCAATGAATGCAGTTTCTGCAACAAAACTTCTACAACCCTAATTGTGGCAAACAAAACAATTCACCCGAACTACTAGGAATAAAACAAACAAGAATACCCTAAAATGTCACACTTAATTTTTTTCTTTCTCGTCGTGAAAGGACACAGGCATCTCCTCAAAGTTTCGATTTTTAACCTACTAAAATGTATAATAAATTCGAATGTCTGTAAGTCACTGTATCACACCTTTTCAAATGTAACTCTAGAGGCTGTAGCCCAACATATCATACCATTCAGGAATCAGGCTGATTACGTTAGCAAATTAAAAACATTACAGGCCGGATCCAGACCGTAATCCTGAAATTTTGGATTCCCAAGTTTTCTTTACTGCGATTTATTTTTTGCGACGATTTTTTATTTTTTATTTTTTATTTTTTTTTTTTTTTGCACGATAACAATTTTTATAACTTGGAAATAAATTTGGGAATAATCGAAACTGCGAAATCCAGCGAAAGTCACCCATGAAATAAAAATAATTGTTTGTACGAAAAGTAAGGACCTACGTACATCAAACTTTCTTTAAGTGGTGGCAGAAGAATTATCGTTGAACTTTTAAGAGGTAGGCTTAAATACATTATTTACATTATTCGGACTATTGTCCTCATCTTTGTCGCCATATTTATCAGAACGTTTCGGCCGTTGTATGCTCCGGCCTTCTTTAGTCGGTTGGAATGTCGAACTGAACCCTTTATTTCGCTCGCTGGGGTAGACTGTCCTTGTTCCACGTGCCATGTCTAATGGACGTCAGTTATCAGTTATCTCCTGTTAATTCAATTCTTCAAATTCTCTGCTGCCACAGGTATTGAACTCACAGCTTTTGGGGTCCTGTCACTGGATCTAACCAACGCTTTTATACACTGTGCCATGTGTACTTAAAGACATTTGTGTATGAATTTCTGGGACTTATGAACTTAATGCCTTCACCAACGGTTATTACCAGTGCTCATATTACAATATTTGCTGTTATCAATCCATATTTTTCCAGAACTCATATTTCAATTTTCGTTGTTATTATTGCTTTTCTCTGACACTTCGTATTACTCCTTACGCTTAAATATTAATGCAATATTTAAATGCAGCGATCAATTTTGAGTTCTATAGTTGATTGTTGAAGTTACTTCTCCCTGCCTATTGTGACGAAGGCCAACCGAAGAGCCCTCCGCAGGTGCTAGCTTAAATGCCGACCGATATAAACTAGTATACAATTAATAACAATTATACTATTTTTGGTGTTTTTTTTATTTCTAGAATTTCTTTGGTCGGCATATCGTATCCACACACACACACACACACACACACACACACACACACACACACACACACACACACACACAAACAAACAAGCACAAACAAACATACACATATATATGAAAGTGATATTTTTTTTAAAGAAATACGAAGATAATAGAAAAACGTGTAGATCTTTCACCAGTTTCGTTAGATAAGTTCTTGTTTCATAAGGTTAAACATTATTCACGGCAAAAATGCAGACTTGAATAGATAAAAGCACGGAAGGTGCTGTACTCGCCTCATCGACAAATGCCAACACAAATCGGCCCCAACCCTGAAAAGGCAACAGCTTTTCAAATACACAACAACAAACAATGAACCTTACCAAAAAGCCATCCAACCAATAAATATACAAACCTATGAACAAAACGTTTCATTCATATATATATATATATATATATATATATATATATATATATATATATATATATATATATATATGAATCTTCAAAGTTATGACAGGCAGCCAAGCAAACAGCATCTTATATCTTTTAAAGCCGGTGTCGAGGACCTGACCGGCGAGAAAGAAAACGTCTGCTTTACAAAATAATTAAAGTACTCACTGCTAGACGAACAGGTTCAAAATAGGAATTTAGGGCCATAATGCAATTTCATATTTCTTTTTTAATATCCATCCGAATTTACACCTGACTAAGCTTTACCCCCAATATATACCCTCAAACTCCCCTCAGTCTACTTTTTAAGCCACTCTAACTGCTACCCATGGAAGGTCTTCTTCTTCGTTACGTGCCCCTTCAGAACATGGGTGATCATGGCTTTCCACAACTTCCTATTCTTTTGTAGCTTTTAGTCAACGTTTATCGTCTTACAATACATCTCACTCTTTTTTCTGCCACCCTTTTACGCAAACTTGTTAGGTACGCTATTTACATTATTCGGACTATTGTCCCCATCATTGACGCCATATTTATTACAACGCTTCGGCCGTTGTAAGCTCCGGCCTTCTTCAGGTGGTTGGAATGTCGAACTGAACCCTTTATTTTAATCACTGGGGTAGACTGTTCTAGATCTACGTGCCATTTTTAATGCATGTCAGTTATCAAACATGGCACGTGGAACTAGAACAGTCGACCCCAGTGAGCGAAATAAAAGGTTCAGTTGGACATTCCAACCACCTGAAGAAAACCGGAGCGTACAACGGCCGAAACATTGTAATAAATATGGTGACAAAGATGAGGACAATAGTCCGAATAATGTAAATAGTGTACATAATACCTCATCTCAGAAATATAGACAGATACTGAAGTACCGAAACGTTGTAATAAATATGGCGACAAATATGAGGACAATAGTCCGAATAATGTAAATAGTGTACATAATACCTCATTTCAGAAATATAGACAGATACTTAAGGGCCGAAACGTTGTAATAAATATGGCGACAAAGATGCGGACAATAGTCCGAATAATGTAAATAGTGTACATAATACCTCATCTCAGAAATATAGACAGATACTTAAGGGCCGAAACGTTGTAATAAATATGGCGACAAAGATGCGGACAATAGTCCGAATAATGTAAATAGTGTACATAATACCTCATCTCAGAAATATAGACAGATACTGAAAGGCCGAGACCTTGTGATAAATATGGCAAGGACGATGAGGACAATAGTCCGAATAATGTAAATAATGTACATAATACCTCATCTCAGAAATATAGACAGATCGTTAGGTACGTTTTAACATGATCACTTCACATAAAACAAGGCGATAATGCCACTAAGATGCATGGATATTATGGAAAAAGAATGTGGAGAATTTACTGGGGAGAAAGCACAATAAAAAGACAGGATTCATGAAGACAGAAGATGAAGGTAGCAGAGAAAGCGGAAGGGAGTTTCACAATCGGGAAGAGAATCTAATAGAATAGAACTAACGGTTAAAGCTAAGGCTATTCAACGGTAAAAATGATGGGACCTAGTTAGCAATCTTGTAGTATGTTTAAATTCATGCTCTCAAGGTACCAGAATTCATTCGAACAACAGCCATAAAAATATTTATAGAAAAGACAACGTGAATCCACGTCATGGCGGTGGGAATGTCACTCTCACGTCAGGACTAATAACATTAAAAAAAAAACTTCTTTTTCTTTGCAGGAAGACCAGGCCAGATATGGCAGCAATATTCAATGCCTGGGAGAATGGTAGACTTATCAATGTAAAAGATAAATTCTGACGAGAGAAATTGTCTGGCACGACCCAGTGAACCAGACCTAGCAATTCAGTGTAAATTGGAAAGTGTGAGAGCAAGAAGGCACAACAATTTGCTCTCTTGGAGGTTAGCATCAGCCATACAGATGGGAAACAAAAAGATTATCTCTAGTGATTAAAAGATTCGTTTAAGGGACGTTAATATTTACAAGCCAATTCTAAACCCAGTAAAGAAATATCTAGATTTTATTATTTTCATTATTGCCCTGTATGCGTCCTGTGAGGGCCAAATTTCCCAAGCCTTCTTTCTTCATTATATGTCTCTGAAATTTCAGCTGTTTCTTTCTGGTTCTAAGATGACTGGTCTTTTTTCCCCCATTTTCCGTAAAACGTCCGTCCTGTGCATGACGATAAATTACATCCGGCAGCAAGGATGTTTTGAGGAGCGTGGAACCACTGGATCTAACTAACGCCTTTATCCACTGTGCCATGTGTCCTCGAGGAAAGTGGATAAAGACGTTAGTTAGATCCAGTGATAGGACCCAAAAAGTGTGAGTTCAATATCCGGTTAAGGCAGTACACAACTTTGAGAGGGAAATTAACAGGAGATAACTGATAACTGACACGCATTAAACATGGCATGTGGAACTAGAACAGTCTACCCCCAATGAGCGAAATAAAGGGTTCAGGTCGGCATTCCAACCACCTGATGAAGGCCGGAGCGTACAGCGGCCGAAACGTTGTAATAAATATGGCTTTGTTGTTTCATGATTAAAGAGAGCAAGAAAAGTACAATGGTTGTATTTATTCATTTTATTTTCCGAGTCCTTTCAATATATTGACAATCTTGTCTACTATACTTCTAAGATGTGAATGTGGACAGGAATGTTTTTTGCAAATGTTGTGCAATGGAGGTTGAATCATTCATCTGTAGAGTGAGCCGTCTTGATAGCGTTATTGTTGAATGAACCAAAATATACATTAGCTTTTTTGTCGGAGATGCAATCTCCCAAAGAACATTTAAATTGATATATAGTGTTGGTTTTCTGCAATACGTCAACTGGTGAGGAGGAGTTATTAAGGATGATTATTATTATGGTTGTATTAAATTTGGTATAGTATATAAATAATTTTATTTTTGCTGGGTTCTCTGGGGGATATATTATTATTTATTAGCTTTTTTAGGATTTTTTCATCTTGTTCATATTTAGAATGCGTCTGATTACAGTATAAAAGATTGATATGTTTAGGGTCATTTGAAGACGTATTATGCTCTATTTGATTTATATTAAAATTTGTAATACATCTTCACTTAATTCTTTCATCAAAAATTTACTTAGGAAAGGCATTATTAATAAGAGGTATTTTTTTAATGCTTTTTAGTTCAGGATAGAAAATCTTTTTGTCGATAAGTTAGCTTTGGCACGATTTATTAAACTTTTGTATAAAAGCTATTTTGTAGTAGTTAGGACATTCATTCTTACAATTAAGAGTGCATGAGTTTATTTTAGTATGTTTCTTCTATTGGAGATCGTGAATATATTATTATTGGTGTCTATCAATAAATCAAGAAAAGTAATTTTATTATCATTTTTGTGACGTCAAGTGGGCGTTAATGATTAAGTATACCTCAAGATTTCAATGTTAAAATAAAACAGTATTTAATTACAACGGCAAATAAATACTTAACAAGAACAAAGAAATATAAGTCAACCAAAGATAATTAACCATTTCAGTGAATACCTTGTTAGTAGAGCGGCTCGGCTTAACGTCCGGTAAATCCTAAATCAAAACCCAAATCATCGACGCACAATAATTCACACTAATTCGACTGAATAGTCACTCAATAATCACTCTAGTCAGTAGCCTGACACCGCTATTTATATAACTGGCAGAAAACTTATATTCATAAGTCCAGAGTGTCACGCCCGAACCTCAGTGTCGGTAGTTACTCATTTTCTTCCTATATGGAAGTATCTTATATAGTTATGATATCTACAGATAATAAATCCTTTTTAGGGGCTCGAGCTATCTTAGCATAGCCATGTTGTAGTGGTTGAACATGTCTGGGGAGAAGACAAATCTTTGTCGTTCGGTGGTTTCGATTTTTGTACACATAATCGAATCATCTGAAAGTACCTTCAAATAGCGGAAGGTGCCTTACAATATGAAGCTTACATGTCTGGCGGAAAACATATATTCATAAGCCCAGAGTGTCACGCTCGAACCTCAGTGTCGGTAGTTATTCATTTTTTTTCCCTATATGACAATTATTCATATATGAATTTAAGGACTGGGCTTTTGTGGAATTCTCGTTGGAATTTATGTATTTCATCAACGTTTTTTTTTTTTTTTTTACTAAGTAAATCTTTCTGGAAGTGCGTAAACATTTATTTTTTCCTATAAAATGTGGGTTTTTATACATAGGGACTTGTGAGCAAAAAGAAACACGCTTAGTAAATCGCTATAAATATTACATTTTGTTGGCATACGTGTTTGAGTTCACATTCTTGTTCTTTTCAACAGTAAGACTTACGGCAAAAGGCCAAAGCGATTAAAAAATGTGCATCTCGACAGAAATGGAAACCGGGTTCCTTTTATAGAAAGAAAGGCAGTTTTCAGTTGATAACGCCATGGGAAAGCACATTCAATTACCTGTTTAATAATCTATATATGCGCATGCGTGCGTGCGTGCGTGTGTGTGTGTGCGTGCGTGCGTGTGTGCGTGCGTGTGTGTGTGTGTGTGTGTGTGTGTGTGTGTGTGTGTGTGTGTATGTGTGTGTGTGTGTGTGTGTGTGTGTGTGTGTGTTTGAGGGCGTGCAAAATATATACGAATGATAATGTCCAGATCGAAATACAGGGATGGTCAAAAGTAGCTTTACTCATTTCTAAGAATGATAAACCCAAATTTCTAAATACCATTACTTTTATTTAATTATCGTACAATTATAATTTCAATATAACAATTATGTTTTCTTTATTTTCGTCGATATTCGCGTGTTTCGGGCGCCATCTTCTTTTTTATCGTCTATCTGTTTTTAAATCATTTAGAAATTGGAAATGGGTAAAACAACTTTTGTTCATCATTGTAAATCGACCCGTATTTAAACACTGATAAATTCGCAGACACATAACAATAGCGGGTATGCGATAATTCCTCTAACAGCCAAACGAGCCTTAATGCAGAGCGCATGCGTATGTGACGTCAGATCATAAATGACTGCCAACTCAAAACTGGAGACAAACAATGAGTTGAAAGATGGAACAAGACGGTGTCCATAAAGTTCGTGTGCACTTTAAAAAATTTATAACTTTATTTGTATTTGCGATAGAAATAATCTGTAAAAATGTTATAAAGTTTAATGTACCTAGTTTTAAGTATAGCTAAAATAACTAATGTGATTTCAGGCATTACTGTAAATCAGTTGGCAAATGTTTTCCGGGAACTGCAAAATCGTATTACCCTTTGTATTGCTAATGATGGGGGTCATGTGGAAACTTAAATAAAATTTCAATAAAACCTTTAAAAATATAGATTTACTTCTTTCTAATCCTTTTTACAAATTATTTCTATCACAAATATAAACAAAGTTATAAATTTTTTAAAGTGCACACGAACTTTATGGACACCCTGTATTTGCATGACAAAAATTGAGCTTTTATTGACGGAAGAACGCAAATTCCAGCGCCTGGGCGTCTTTTTTTGGAACTTTGGAAAGATTTCGAAGAGCTGTTGGAACTTTCCGAAAATCAGGAATACGGGGGACGAGAACCGTGTGCATAATGTTACCACGGAAATAAAATTTGGTTTCATAATCGGATAGCATTCATTGAGTTCTACCCTACAAACATTCCTAGTTCAGCAGTCACAGAAGAAAGTGATGACATCTGCGTTCTTGGATATCAACGGTGTGCTCCTTGAAGACTTCATACCACGTGGTCATACAGTTAACGGACTCAGATACTGTAAAACACTGAACTTGTAGTGGGAAGCTGCTCATTGGAAGTGACTGCGATGTTTGCCTTAATGTTCGACGAAGTTACACGAACTCATGCCCAACCAAAAAAAAAATGGGAAAGGTTGTGGGTGATCCCACTTGACTTTGCTAAAGAAACGTCGCTAGGAGGCGTTTCTTAAGCCTATAAAAGGTGTGCATTTCTCTCCCTGACCTCTTTTTTACAGCTTTTTAGCTCTGGTTTTTAGATGTCGTCGCACATGGATGAAGTGCCGCTTACTGGGGCACGTTCATTTTCATGATATTCTCTATTGACTTTTGAATCTTTCGCACACGCTTTTTACGAACATGCATTACAGTCCAGAAGTTTGAGGTGACCCCTCGTAATTTTCTAAATCGGTCAAATAAAGTTGTTGTTTTGTATTTTAAGTAAGAGAAAATTATTATACATGTTTTTAAAAAAGAGTGAGGCATGAATTTTATAGGCGACTAGCAGCATGGCCCGGCGTTGCCCGTGTTTGATTCAAAAATCGTACGACTCATACAGCAATCGCTATCACTTGACTTAAAATATTTTTGCCCTTCCTTGCCTTTAAAGGAGTGCCCTTTGCCGTGCTGATGTTGCTACATGCCTTACTTTTTGCCTATGACTAATGCCTTTAGAGATATGTTTTAGGATATGCGCCGGGTGGTTAGATCTTATATTTAAATATTGTGGGTCCTGGTTATCTTTTCTATACGGGGCAACAGTGCCATCTCGTAAATCTAAGACACCGAGGGTTTTCCGATCGAGTATAGTGTCTTATACTTATAAGATTACTACTAATAATAACATATATATATATATATATATATATATATATATATATATATATATATATATATATATATATATATATATATATATATATATATATATATACTTGTAGCATGGCCCGGCGTTGCCCGTGCTTGATTCAAAAATCGTACGACTCATACAGCAATCGCTATCACTTGACTTAAAATATTTTTGTCCTTCCTTGCCTTTAAAGGAGTGGCCTTTGCCGTGCTGATGTTGCTACATGCCTTACTTTTTGCCTGCGAATTTTTTCTAAGCTCTATACTAAACATTAAATCTGTTACGAAAAAAGTATTAAACAAAATGAATACAAAACGATAGGCTTTAAAAAAGGACTCGTAACTGGAGAAACCGAATGAAAAAAGAACAACAAATACTTGTTCACACCCAACCCAGTTCTGCGGAATCAGAATCAACGTTGAGTCTAAGCAAGCGAATGGGCCAATTGGCGTAAAGTGCCATGCAGATTAAAAGTTTTCCCACTTGTGACGAATGCAGCTATCGATTTTTTTGCATGCTAGTTAACATTCGTGTCAATCAGCTGTTGGCTCTCACGCTGGCCAATAGAATATTCCTGCCTATTCGTGGCTGCCTGCTATAGGCTCTCACTCTGGCCAGTAGAAAATGACCGCAAACTACGTGAAAACTGCCGTAGAAGCATGAAAAATCGATTATTTCCACTATCCTTGGGAGTTGGGAAATGCAATGTCGGTCTTGCCCTTGTGGCTAACTTGGAGCATGTGAGTATAAATTTTGGTGAAAACCCGTCGAAAATTGCGACCGTGCATTCGTTACACACACACACACACACACACATCCTGCCTTTTATAGATAGAGATTTTATTATGGCAAAAGAAAAAAACCGCATTTCATGACTGTTGTGGTGTCCTCCCTCTAATGAATCTATTGTGGACTCTTCCACTTACTATAAAAATAGTAAGCCTCAGCGGAAAACAGTGATATAAACTGAACGCTGGTCAACCGACACACACTCCCAAGTCGTGTAACACTATTCTGTTGTATTTACTGTTCAATACACGATTTATCTGCAACCTCTTGTTTTGTTATTTCTTAACCATTTCTTTTGTCACAACGATGATTAAATTTGGTCTCGCAAAATTTTAATGGGTAAAATTTCAGTGAAATGGAAATGTGATATTTCAAGCTGGGATTGTCGAGCTAATGGAAGAAAAACGTTGATTTCAAACCTACACTGACTGGCGGCCATATCCCATCATGGGATTGGTTTGAGAATGGAGGTTGCTCTATTGGAAGCAGTGATAGAGCAATGAGAAGCTTGTCACATACCGTCTTTGAGAGAGAGGTTTAATAGGTGGAAAATAATTTGTCACCCACAAGGAGACGGGGGCGCTTTTTAGACTCTATCTAAACAGGAAAGTGAGGACTCGATAACTTCTGACCAAATATGATAGCAGGAATCCATTTTAGGCCTGATCTGGCTCTTGGAAATTAAAAGGATTGCACGAGGAGTCAGGTACTGTACAGGGGACCGAGCGTTATTCCTGCATCTTTGGCGATGGGTCGTATGAAGGAATTCCACTTTGGATCTGTGTTGAGTTTAAGGCTCAATAGTCGCTCAAGTCAGAGGGGAAACCTGAGAGAACAAGCATTTATCGTAACTGGTAAATGATAAATCATTTGTACTTTTTTCAGCTAAGCTGGCGTTTCTCTTGATGAAAGAAACGTAGAAAAATGAATGACTTGAAAAAATATTATATATATATATATACCTTATCTTCTGTATTGAGTTTAAGGCCCAATAATCGCTCAAGGCATGGAGCCTCTCTGAGGGAACATCCGTTCATCCTGATGAGTGAATGTTCGGGATCCGCTCGGTGATGGTACAATAGATTGTCTCTACTAACTCAAAAAAACGAAGACATCTGAGAAAGTTAAAAGAGTCTACTAGGAAGCCTTAAGTAAAAAGTAAACACAAAAACAAACTCAAATTTTGTAAACAGCAACAAAAGCATAAATAGAATAGTGTTAGGATTATCTTATCAAGCCGCCATATTGTAAATCCCTAAAAACTAGCACATGAGGAATACTTTGAAATTAATTAGAAACAACTTCGCGACTTCGGAAAAAAAATGAGTAAACGATTTAATATGACAAATAGAAAACCATTTCATTGAAACTAGATTTGATTACGTGTTTCACCTTTCTCGGCTTCATCAGATCTAAAAACGAAAGAAACAAACGTGTGTGTGTGTGTGTGTGTCTTTGCGTGGATACTTAAATAATAAATCATTAGTACTTTTTTCAGCTAAGCTGGCGTTTCTCGTGATGAAAGAAACGAATGAAGATGAACGACTTTAAAAAAATATAATATTTGTTCCGTATCTTTTGTGTTGAGTTTAATGCCCAGTAATCGTTCAAGGCACGGGGCCTCTCTGGGGGAACATCTGTTCATCACGATTAATGAATGTTCGGGATCCGCTCGGTGATGGTACAATGTCGGCAGTTTGATTTCCGAGGCATTGAATGTGACCAGATCATTTTTACCCTGCTATTCATCTAGATAAGGAGAGATCAACAGTATTTACATTAGTCGGACTATTGTCCTCATCTTTGTCGTCATTTTTGTCACAACGTTTCGGCCGTTTGCAATATGAGTACTGGTAAAAAATGGTTGCTGAAAAATTAGGTTTATAATACTCAGAAATTCATACCCAGATGTCCTCAAGGACACATGGCACAGTGGATAAAGGCGTTCGTTAGATCCAGTGACAGATCCAAAGAGTGTGAGTTCAATACCCGGTTCAGGCAGTGGAGAACTTTCAGAGGGAAAATTAGCAGGAGATAACTGATAACTGACATCCATCAAACATGGCTCGTGGAACTAGAACAGTCTACCCCAGTGATCGAAATAAAAGGGTTCGGTTCGAAATTCCAACCACCTGAAGAAGGCCGGAGCGTACAACGTCCGAAACGTTGTGACAAAAATGGCGACAAAGATGAGGACAATAGTCCGACTAATGTAAATACTGTACATAATACCTCATCTCAGAAATATAGACAGACTCTGAAGGAGAGATCAAATGCCAAGTTTTAGTCACTGAGGCTTTTGAAGGTGTAACTGTACCGGCTTGTCAACATAGTTATTCAGAAATGATCTTTACAACCATATAAAGTTAAAACATCGGTCCCCGTGCTGTAAACTTGGTTGGGCAGTTGGTATTGTTAATGGCTCGGTATTGTTAATTTGAGAGCCGAGTTCTAATTTCACTTGGGTAGTTATATTCACTTACACGATAATACCGTTTGCAAAGCTATGGACCCACCTCTTCTCCTCCAAGCTATGGGTTAATTAGTAAGACTTGTATCTCTAAATGATTATTATCTAAAAAATAATAAAAATAATAGCACAAGGAGTCAGGTACTTACTGGAGGTGTTCAGGAAACCGAGTGTTTGCCCTGAATCGTTATCGATGGTTCGTATGTACTAGTTCCACTTTGCATCTGGTTTGAGTTTAAGACCCAATAGGCGCTCAAGGCAGAGGGCCTCCCCAAGGGAACAAGCATTTATCATGACTGGTATTTTAAATCTTCACTCCGTACCACAAGGACTGTCTATATGTGTTTAAGTAGGAATTCCTCGAACAAGTGTGGTATTATGGTGTCTGTGCGGGACTATGTTGGGTAGATGGATTGTTTTGATGAACGAATCAATATTCGAACGAATGGGTCAGTGATTGTTGCTGGCTAAGTTAGCGTTAAGACAAAGGAGGAGCAGCTCCTCCTTTTCCCCATTTTCCGCCCGTTGTTTATTTGGATTCCTCAAACGACGCTTATCTGGGAAAACCTAACTCACGATCGTTCATGTTGAAGGAAAGCGATGAAACTTTGATCAGAATCGTAATAAGCTCTCAAAACTTAAGCTATGAGTTAATTCTGATTAAGTATCAATCCAACTCTTCTCCTCTCAGCTATGG